>OVAX01003069.1:0-23087 GCA_900406405.1 Lepidium africanum
ATGATGATGATGATGAGTTAACTAATCTTATCCAAAGATAATTGTTTTTATTGCTATAAAATATACAAATAATTTAACACTACAATTTTATTATATAAAAGATATCTTTGTATTTTATTTAAAATATGTTATTATCATAATGTATTCTTATTAACAAAAATTCATAGACTAAAATGGACTAACATAATAACACAATGTTAAGGTTAATGTTATGCTTTTACTATATAAGAGATTTTGGTAAATATTAGAAAACGAATGAATTGAATAAATGATATATTAATTAGAAATATAGAATATCAAAGAAATATATATATATATATATATATGTTTACCTCTAAATACTTTTATTTTGCAAAATTGCAAAATAATTATGGTTTGGAAAGCAAATTAATTCTTTGTTTATTCCTAAAAAATTTCAGCATATTTTGCCCGATACACACAAGTTACCCTAAGATCTCTGTATACCATAAAATAAATATTTTGTATCATTAAATGTTTTATAAATTAAAAAAAAACTTATAAAAAACATATAAGATAACTTAATCAGCATTCGAAGGGTAATAGTTAGTCGTTTTGTTGATTTTCTATTCACTTCAGAAATTTTAGTATGACTAACACGAATTAATTTTCTGATGATATCTATTAAAAAAATCTTGAAAAATTAACACTTACAATTTTTTTAAAAATATTTACTTACCTATAAGATAGATATCTTTAAGGCATCCATCAAGTAATTATGGTAATCAACAAATTTTAATCTGAAAACCGAATATAAAGGATCAGTCGACTCAATTGTGATTGTGTACATAAAAGAGACTTTGAAATTATGAGTAGAAGTATGGTAAGTTCCAGTTGCAGGAGAAACTTGTAGGTTTGTAATGATTTTAATACTTCCTTGTTCAAGAAGTCTCCCGAATTTAGAAACCAATACTTTCTTCACATTACCGTGAATTTTATCACCCTAAGAAATATATAAATTAATTAGAAAATATTCTTAATCAATATAAAAATATCCAAATAATTATATTATTAATAACATACCTTAAAATCACAAATAAACATATCAATGGTTTGACCATGTTCTTTAGTGTATACCTTCCAGAGTTTTAAAATCTTAATTTTAATCCTCCAGGTTTCTTTTCAGGATTCAATGAAGAAATTTTTGAGAAATACATGATTAAGAGAAACGAAAATTGAGAGAAAAAAGGGTGCTAAAATCGTTGAGAGAAAAAAAATACAACTCGTTGGTGTTGTAAAATAAGTCTCGGATAGCTTTCTTATATTGATTTGGATTAATATATATTCTATTATGATTAGGAATCTCTTTTGTTTGATTTTCATAAATTAAAGGTATTAGAATTAGGATTATCTCAATACAATATCTTTGATTGTTTTCCAAATGTGTTGACCAATAATATTAATGTTTAAACTTTATTTGATCAAAACTAATTAGTTAAATATTCATTCTAAAATAAATGAAAACTATTGAACCAATTTAAATAATTGAATCTATTAAAGTATTAATCATAAGCGAATTAATCTGTATTTTTTCAAATCAAATCTTAATTGATTAAAAATTCCTTTTTAAACCTACGAAAATCAAATTTTAATTGGTTAATTTTTTTTTAAACCAACGAAAATCAAATCTTAGTTGGTTAAAGATTCATTTTCTAACAAACGAAATTCAAATCTTAATTGGTTAGAGATTATTTTTTAAACTAATAAAAATCAAATCTTAATTGGTGTAAGTTTCCTTTGTAATTGTATGTTTTTATTAAAACCAATTAATTGTAATTAAAACTAATAATTAGTTTTAAAAAAAAATCTTATATAAACAAATAGACAAATTAATTAGCTAAAACAAATAAATCAATCAAAACAAATCAATGGATTTAAAATCTCTTTTATATTATTATAAAGATACGGAAAATCTTATTGCTATGGTTTTATTATAATAGAGATTTCCACAAATTTTTCCTATATCATTATGTTATTATTTTGTTGTTGTGTAAACAAAAAATATAAAAGAAAGTATTTGATCAATTAAGGTATAATTGTGAAGCATTTGAGTAACTTTTTCATATTATATATATATATATATATATATATGCTATATCACTAATTATATCATGTATATTGAATTAATGATCTACAATGGGTACTACACGGTAAATTCTATAAATGAGAATGGTAGGGGACTAAATCTAGAAGAACTGCAACAAAATAAAAATATGATGGAAAGAATTGAAATTATCCTTTATCAAAAAAAAAAAAAACTGAAATTATAGATATGTATCAAAAGAAGATTTTTTATACTCTTTAATAAAAGGTATGAGTAGAAAGAGTAAATGGTGTAAGAAATGATGGTGAATTCAGAGCTGTTGCGAGAGGTGGGGGATTCAGTGGCCCTTTTTTAATTCCTTACTAAAAAACGTTTTATTCTAATTAATTTTTGCAACAGATAGGATTTGATCTTTAGAGATGATCACACAAGATGAGTTTATTTGTGTGTGTGTTTTTCATAAACCAATTACAAAAAAAAACCATTATGTAACAAAAAGAATAATGTAAATAGTGAAACAAAGCATGTTGTGAGTTGTGGGAGATTCATGTCTTGTTTAAGCCGTTTCAACACCTCTGCAAGAGGAGACATTCAAATGTCACTGTCTATGTCTCTATAGTGAAAAACATTAAGGGACAGTTGTTTTCTGATTCGTTCTCAGGTTCTGCATTTGAAAAACTCATCAAGGTTCTCTCTATGTAATGAGTGAGGATCACCAATCAATAGTTTATAAGCAATCAACCGAGATTTCACTTTAGGCAACTCTAGTGAGACTTGAGTAGTCTATTAACTTTATCAGTAATTATCGTTCAAATAGCTCCATCTCAAGTGGAACATAATCAAAAAATTATTTGCCCATTTCATAGAACTTGCAACAATTTAGCTCCCAGTCCCACCCATAATATAAGTTCTATTATGCGAGATAATACAATTTGGATGATGGAAAAGTGTAAAAAATTAGGCTCAATTCTTGTTAAAAATATTGTACGACTGCTTTTTTTACATTTTCTGAAATAAATTGCTAGACTAAAAACTAAACGTGGGACCTCCATACGACACGTGGAATCAAACGATTCAGACGAACGGAAGCTAAAACTCTGCCATTAGAACCAATCTGAAGAGATAAGGAAGGAAACTTGAGAACCAAAAAAGAAAGATGAGCCGTTGCTCCTCTCTTGGGCTCTGTTCCCCCAATGCTTTCTCCTCGAGGCCTCGCACTCTGAAATCTCCTCGCTTGATTACATCTCACTCCAAATCCAATGATGCTCTTTTTCATGTAATGCTTCTCTCTTTAACTTCTTTAGAGTTAAACATCTTTGCTTCTTCAGTTTCAATATGAACATACGATTAAAAGCATAGTTACAACGGTTTCTTTGTTTATTTACAGAATGTTGCCAAGATTAGAGCAAAGGCTGGTGATTTCATGGGGACAAAGAAGACGATCTTGGCAGCTCAATTCGGGGCAATTCTTGCCACGGTAAGAACATACGAGACCTCTATCCGTTTGATTCATAATTATGAGAAAACAGTGGCAGTAATGGAAATCATCAGTTTTTCAGATTGATCATCCGGCGTTGGCAATAACAGGAGTTAACAACCCGCAGGAATTGAGCAGTGTTGTGCTCGATATCGGGATCATAGCCGTGTGGTACTTCCTCGTAATGCCAGTAAGTTCGAGACACAGTTAAATTTCAAAGATTTATAAATGATTTAATGAATGTGGAGCTTATATACTATGGTGTTGTTAGCCAATCATCATGAACTGGTTAAGACTAAGATGGTACAGAAGGAAGTTTTTTGAGATGTATCTACAATTCATGTTCGTTTTCATGTTCTTCCCAGGGTAAGTCAAGTTCATACCTTCTCATTTTGTATCAATGCCTATCTCTATCTCTCTCTCTTAATGCTTATCAAAGTTATATCAATTTGCAGGCTACTGTTGTGGGCACCATTTCTCAACTTCAGAAAGTTCCCAAGAGATCCATCTATGAAGAATCCTTGGGACATACCAGCAGACCCTTCCAGTATCAAGAATGGTTACCTCAAATACCCATTTGCAAAGCCAGAAGATTACGATCTCGATTAACATATATATCATCACAAGAACACAATGTAACTGATTTGTGCAGGCTCTTTTTCTTATATTTATGTTCAAGATAATCAAACATATATTAGAAAAGAAAAACAGAAATAACTTTATTGTCATCAGGGAAAAAGAAAAAAGAAATAATCTCGACACAATTTAAGCAGAGTCTAAAAAAAAAAAACCTTCTACAACTTGAGAACTTTGAACACAACCAGCTTTGTAATTATAAAAACGAAAACCCTCATTATTCATAACCTCTTTAACCCCTAAACTCTGGTCAAGATATTCAAAATTTTGTATCTTGGAGTATAAAAGGCTTTTAAACATTTTAAGTAAATTCTACACCGACGATATTAGGAGTTACCTCTCTACCTATCGTCCTCATCTTTTTTTGCTTTCTTTTAACTTAGTTCTTCAATGCTGTGGTGATCACCTCAGCGTATTTGTCCACGTATTTGTGCAGCTCCCATGAATCCACCAGATTCTTCAGTTCGGTTGTAGCCTCCGGGTTCGAAGATAGAACAGCTGCAGCAGCGGCTCCTACAGCACCTAGAACCATAACAGTTATGGCTGTTCCTTTGAGGCAGCCACTTCCACGGGAGAGTCTCCCTGAGATCACTTTACAGGACTTGTCAGCTTCTTTGTAAAGAGAAGCTTTAGCTCCTCCCTCAGTGATGGCCTCCTCGTTCTAAAACATCACAAGTCAATATTAGAGATGAAAATTACACGAGTGGAGGGTAAAATTGAAAATTTGAGAATATGGAGGCATTACCTTTAGCCTAAAGCTCTTCATAGTTCGGTTGAGAGTAAGAGCATCATTCGGTGATGATGATAGTTTAACCGAATGCTCCTTCCATTCGTCTACAAGCTTTTTAAGAACAGCAACACTAGCTTCCAGATTTTCCCTGTAGAGATTGTCCCAGTGCTTGCAGCAATCAACGTTTTCAGTCACAGACCAGATCGCAATTGCTGTAGCTTCCTTGGCTAAAACAGGGTTTCCTGTAACAATGGTAAAATTATAACACTATCTAGAAAAGAGACAGGTGTGAGCAAACTCATTTTTTGTTAATAATACCTTCTCCAGCCAATTTCAAAGCAAATGTGAATATTTGTTGCGTGACTTGTTTCATTGCCTTGCTTCCTGGAGCCCCAGCAAGAGCCACTTCTTTCAGCAAGGGATATATTGCCTCAAACCTCTCTGTAGCCTATGTGCATCAGAAGACCATGCTTGTGATGAGAATCAACAAATGCATCAAAATTTTGTTTTGTAAATATGAAAACTACTTGAACTTACCTTTACTCTGGCAGATGAAGCAGGGAATGTAAGACGCATCAAGATTTCAAATGAAGGAGGCGGAATCAGTCGCTCTCCCTTCCTAACAGCTCCATTTACAAGTATGGTCCGAGCCTTTGGATTCGTCAAAATTCTGACAAGGAAATTAGACAACCGACTTTAGATGATTAACCTACAGGCTACATTGCAAAGGGGACATGAAAAACTTTCGAACTCACTTCTCAACCAACTGCAGGATGAGATCCCTTGACTGAGGGTTGCAGTTTTTACTACCAACTACAGGTAACAAGTTGTGTGCCCATGAATACAAGCCTACAGATAGATCACCTTGGGAGGCCTGTCCACATTATACAGGTATACAAGATTTTAGAATTAAGATCGCATAAAAACACACAAAAAAGTTTGATACTCTTGGTCCTCATTTACAAAAATCACACAAACCTGAGCCATCATCCAAACTGTAACCGGAAGCTTATCCTGTCCCTGATACTTGGGATTCTCTCTCAGAGTTGGCAATACATGAGTCAACGCATCAGGTTTCCTACGCAAAACCATTGCTAATGCAACAAAAATAGCCACCTAAACGCCATATGAATGTAGTGACATAAAAAAAAAAAAAAACGCCATATAAATGAAACATGATCAAGTTAGGCAATAAAAAGTGATGAGTAAAGATCAGAGCTTCAAACCGAGAAAGATTTTCCAAATAACCTGAGATTTGGAAGAAGCCTGTTGTGCACCCTTCTTCCCACCTTTGGCACCTCCTTGTTGTGCTGCCAAATCTGTGAGAATACAATCAAACGCCCACAATACAAAGGATCCAAGAGCCTCAATTGGACGTTTGTTGATCCAATCGACTGATGTTTTGTAGACTGGTTCCGGAATATGAGATAATGGAACCTATTGGTACAAAAATGATACCAGTTTTATCAACCTAAACCTAGTAATCGATTCAAATCTCAACAATGCTAAACGTAGAAGAAAAAGCCCACCTCGATCAGCTTGGACAAAGGAGACTCCTTGAACATTTTCACCCATGGAAAATGCACAGATGATACTCCAGAAAGTGCTCTCCCGAAGTAATCAGCAAATCTCATTAGCTGAATCTCCGGTTGACTCGCATATGATTCCTATAAACCAACATTTAAAAACGTGAAATTCAGATCAGGATTTGAGTGAATCACAAAAACAGATCGAGCTGAATTTCAAATCCATGCACCTACCGATGCTTCGATAAGGAAAGCTTCGAGGTTTGAAGGATCGATCTTAGACGCAGCTTCAGGCAAAGACACCTTCGGCTTCTTTTCCTTCTTGGGTTTCGGCTTCTTTGTTTCCACAGCCTTCTGATTCTCAATTTTCCCGGCGATCCCATCATCACTTTCATCGAAATCATACCCATCATCGCCGTAACCATTAGATCGGCGTTTAGATCTCACCGCACCATCATCATCCGATTCAGCAGCGGACATCTTCGCCGCCAGGATCCGTTTTCGGCGATCCTCAGCTTGCTCCTCGAGCGAACGGAAAACATTATCGCCGCCGTTAGCTACGGTTCCATTAAGAGCAGCAATTTTGGCGCCATTCGCCGAAGGCTGATCCGCCGGTTTTTGCTTCCGATTGCGTTTGGGATACACGACTTTCTTCCAACCATGATCGACGTGAGAGTTACCGTTAGAGGTCTCGAAGCCATTGTACTCGACAGATTCGATCGGATCCATAGTTGGGTATTCTAAAGTTTGTAGCTTTTTCGCTTTTACTTCTCTCTCTATCTCCGGCGTGAAAAACAGAGACCAAACAAGACGACGAGATTTGACCGGAGGGGAGAGAAGGGTTATTATTATTTATATAAAAATAGGGTAGAAATTGATTATTTAGAATATCCTTCATCTTTATCTAAACTACGATTTTGCCATTAATATTTTGTATAAATATTCATTATGGACCAATCTCCTTTTGGGATTTGTTTTAAAAAAAAAAAAAAATTTTGAGGATTAGTAATTCCTTTTCCCAAAAAATCAATGAATTATTTTTCTGTTAGAAACAGAATGAAATATCTCTCGGCCTCTATTCTAAATATTTTCCAACATTTAAAAAAACAGTATATACAGAAGCAGATATTTGTTGCTGCTAGTCTATTTCTTTCATGATTTTGATGAAGTGATCAATGACATGAGTTTCCATTAGCATATCAATTTTTGATACATGAGACATAGTTAACACTGCAAACACAACACAAGAATCCATATTTCGGATACTGTTTCCAAAGTCAGAAGCTCTTTTTCTTTTTTATCAACGGTATGATCATGGGTTTAATGTTCAAAGCTCTTTTTCCTTTTTATCAACAAGATAATGATTTTAGAGTGTATTAAATTCTACACGATTAGGATTTATTTAATTTTTCGAATATAAATAAATTTAGAAAGTTATTATTTTTATGACAAATTCTTCCAAAACTTCGTATAAAATAATGGTATTTGAGATTTTACTTTCAAAGGAATCCTTTACAAAAAATTTAAAATATTTTAGAATCACTTAAAATATTTTTAATAACACTGAATTTACGGGGTGTTATAGAACTTTGTAATTTAATTTTTTTTTTCAACAACTAACTATTGGATCAATAACGGTCTGATTCATACCCTAAGTTCTCCAAATGGAGTTGGGCGGAAATCGAACTCTCCCCATCTAATGCCTAGCTAAATTAAAGGTAAGCCAACTGGACCACATGCTTCTTGAATATCTAATGTATTTTATATATATTAAAATCAGATGTTATTGAATGAAATATTTGATCAAATTCATTGTTATTGGATAAGGTATTTGTTTGATGTATTTAAAATACATTAAAATATCATATTAATCAATTTGGTTTTGATTATATTGTAACTAGACTTTAATGGATCGTTTTGTTAATAAAACCTGATTCATAGTCTAAATGTTCTAACTAGAGTGAGTGAAAATCGAACTCACCAGCTAATGTCTAATTAGATCATGGGCAAGTCAACTAGACCACATACTTCTTGATAATAGACTTTTCTTTTCAAATCATGTGTAAACAAAATCCTACCATTTTCTCTAGCTATTTGAAATCTTTCGAAAATATTACTTAAAAATCATCTCTTCAACAACACCCTTTAATTGTACTTTTTAAAACTTAGTAGTTGTATTTTTAAAAATTATTAGTTCAATCACATTAGATAGAAATTCATGTTCAAATAACATATAATTTTTCACTTTAATCCAAATCACTTAAAATTCATGTTTTTGTATATCCCCTTAATATACAAAATACATATATATATATATATATATATATATATATTTATCAACAATTGGATCGACAAAAACCTCTTATAGCTTCTTCTAATGGAGAGGGGTCAAACTCCTAATACCAAAGTTATTACTAGGATTATCCTAACTACCAAATTGAGAAAATTTCCGAAATTATTTATTTTTGTGTATTGAAAAGATGAGTTATATATAATTTACAAAATATTAATGGGAAAATCACAAGATTTTATGTTTAAAATAGGTATTATTCATACAACGGATTGGTAAACTATCCATACTCTTTATCATTAGGATTTCATAACTTGCTTTTGGTTCCAAAGTGTGTTGAGTCAAATTGTTTGGGATGATGCACATGGTGTTACACATGTTTAAATTTGTCAATTTATTTTTTGAATAAAGTTTTGGGAAGACCGTTTTCTCATTTTTCACCCCAAAAGAAAAAAATTCTTAGTAGTATCATGATTTTAAACAACACTTACTAAAAAATCAAAGGAATAGTGATATAATCAAGAAAAAGTTAAGTATAATAGTTTAAAAAATAAAAAATAATCTCTAATTTATTTTGTGGATATTTCATGTGTTTATTGTTTGACATATGAACATACATCGTTTTCTACTCTAGAATATTCTAACTATATAAAAAAAAATTCTAGATAAATTTAAAGTGCAACTAAGATATTCTATGGCCAACTGACCACCCCAACAACATTTTTTTATGAAGTCTTGATAACAAAAAGAACATGATGTACAAGTATATAAGCAGTAACAGAGCATTTACTTAAATTAAATTAATTTTTTTTTAAAGGTTGTCAAAGAACTTTAGATAATTTTAAGAGTTGCCGAGAAACTCATGTGGTTTAAAACCCGATTATCAAATTATTTTTAGTGGCCTGATATAGTTGCTATAGATAAAAATGGGAAGTAGTGCTTCTGTGGTGGAGAAGTTGTTCTTATATAGTCAAACAAATACATAAATATTCATTTTCTACTTCTTTTTTGAACCTGACCAAAAAAAAAGAAAAAAAAATCATTTTTTTTAAAGTCAACGATATTAATTGGCCACGAAACTGAACCACATCCTATTGTCTCCATGTAATTAATTGCGCTCGCTACCACTAATTATGCTAGTATTAAAAATTAATTTAAATTCTTTTAGAAAATTGTATTGTTGATCTTGATAGAGTTTAGGGTTTAGGAATTTACGTTAGAGTTATGTATCAAGATCTTTTGTTGATCTGAAGAAAAGGATTCTTATATAAAAAAGGATTTTTAAAACATTGGACCTAGGTTTGTTCAATTTTATCCAACAGAATTGAACAGACAGACAGTTCAAACTAGTTTTCAGCTTGAAGTCTCTAACTAATTAAACAGAGTTGACCATTGGGTTCAAACTTCAAAATTCAAATGTGTGCTAAATCCACCAAGGGTGAACAGCAAACATGTAAGTATAGGCCCATAGTTTTTACTCATACAGCCCATTAAACTTTAATACATCGAAAAGTAAAGGCCATAACTTATTAAACTTTAAGCTAAGTTCAAGTCAACAACAAAGTCTTTTATTTTTTGGTTTATAAACTTACGAAGCCGAAAAAAGGGAAAGAATCCGATAGCCTTTTGTTTCTAGCCATGTAAAAATCGGCGTAGGATGATTCTGTGTAACCGAGAGCTTGCCACGATCGAATTGGAAAGATATGACGTACACGTGTCATCGTATGTGGGTTGGCCACAAGTAGTGAGACAAACATCGTGTCGTTTCATTCTATATTCTGAACTATGTAGAAGAAACTACTCACCGTGTTTGGATAAAGAAAGGCTGAGCAAGAGACGAAAACAAACAGCGTGTCGTTTTCATGATACGAACAAGAGAAGTAAAACACGGCAAGACTGTTGAGGCAAAGTACGAGTTGGTACGGAGTTTGTTGTGTATTATTTCAGTCTGTACTTGTTTTCTTTTCTTCTTCTTCTGTCGCAAAGTTTGTTTCCTTTTTATATCAAATCAAATATTATGGATTCGATAGCTACGTTTCCTCTACCACTAGACACTTTACGACAACACCATTTAAAAAGTATATTCTGTAAAATAATTCCTTGTCACGGACACGTCTATTATTTCGTGATATTAAATTGAAAACGTGTTTTCTTGAGACCAATGCACTAAAGAATCCACGATTTGGGTCTGCAAATTGCAGAAATCTTCTCAGTTGAACAACTTGCAAGACACATACAATTGAGAAATTTAACACTTGAAAGAGTTTTGTTGTAGAGAAACATTTATTTCAGATGAATTGAGCAATGTAAAGAAGAAAGTTTGGAATCAAAAACAAAGAAACATAATGATAAGCGAATATTGGAGGTCTTTTTTTAATTGAGAAGATGTATAATCTTAATGAGAAGGGACTTTGAGGTTGAAGGATTTGTTAATCCAAGCCTTGAAGCTTCCTCCTTTCCTTGCTCCATTAATGGTGGAGTTAGATTTTCCATTAGTTTCATCCACCTTCTTCTCCGGTTTCCTACAGAGCATGAAGTTCCTTACTCCAAGCGATCCAATTGCATCCCATGTGCTTAAAGCTGTCAAATCAATCAAAACCACATCAGTAAACCAATTCGAATTCGATTAATAAAAAGCAATTCGAATATGGAACTGGGAAACTTAAAAAGTACCTTCAGGTCCAACCATGGGGCAGTAGAGAAGGAAATCATTGAAATCGGAACCGAGAAGGGGAAGGCGACCTTCACGAGCGTAGTTTTTAAGAGCAGTATCCATAACAGAAGCAACAAGATCATCCTCATAAGCCACAAACCGGATCGGACCGGCACTACCAAGAACCGTAACGCTAATCAGAATCCTGTTTCCTTTAGCGTTCTGGTTCTTCTTCTGCTTGTTGTAGAGCAACATCTTCGAATTTCAATTTCAAGAGAGATAAACACAAAAACAACACAGAGCCAAAATCCCAGAAACACAGAACCCTAATTAAGAATTGGTTGAATTTAGGGTTCTCGATGCGAAATTGTTCACGGGTCGAGGCCGAGGCAGCGGAAGTACCAGCCTTCTTTGCAAGATCCGAACGCGAAAACAGAGGATGTGGAGAGAGGAAGGAAAAAGCTCGCCCTTTTGATGGAAAGGGAGAGCGTAAACTTACCACCGATTTGATTAGGTTCCACCATTCACAAACGATTCTCACAGAGATTGAATCACACAAAGGAGCCGAGAAATTGTGCAAACGCCTTGATTGCTAAGCAGAGAGAGATAGAGAGAGAATAGAGTTAATTGGAGAAGAAGAATGTGAATGAGGATGAGCCAAGAGGCGCAGGGAGTATTTAATTAGCTTGTTAGGGTTAGGGTCTTTTTCGGGAATTTGCGATATTTTCCTGATTTTCTCACACTTTTATTGTATTGTTGTTACCAATTTCGGTGCCTTTGGAAACGTGTTTCTTTCTTTCACTTATCCGTTTTATTTTGGGAAAAGGGGTCAAATACACCTTCTAACTTACAAAAGTATTTAAATTAAATACTCAACTGACACTACTCCAAAATAATTATTCAATTTTGTGTTGACTTTTAAAATAAACCTCTAATTTTGTGTTGACCACTCAATTTAACCTTGACGTTAACTCAACTAACAGAAATTACTAACACCGTTAATAAATCCTGTTAGTTGAAACTATGCGTGTCATCAAAACTCTAAATCAAAAATTTGCTGAGAATCATCCGTTCGTTAAGGTGTTTTGGTTTCAAACTTTGATTTGTAGGAGATTTTGTAGATCTATTAGTTTCAACGTTTTCGATCCACACACTTTGATATATATATGTGTTTATATGTATCAGTTTAGCTGTTCTCCTTAATTTGGGAGTTTGTGAACAATTTTCTTTGTAAACTTTAAATTAGAGAAAATGGAGAAAGTGGTGATATCAACCATTTCATGAAACAATTTTTCATACAAATCGATAGACCCCTTAAACGATTTCTCATACAAATCGACAAGACTAACCTAGATCCATAAAACCATTTTAGTAATTTCTCATACAAATCCACAAGACAAAACCCAGATCCATAAAACCTTTAAGCTTTCGTTCTCCAAATCTGACATACTCTTTCCTTTTCTTCTTCTCAAATAGATCAATAAACACTAGCTCTCGTCGGCAAATTCACCCACAACCACGATGACCTTTACCATTTCCATAACTACTGATTTCCCTCTTCTCCTTCCGATCGAACCAGAGAGTCTTTTTATCATCTTCTTCCTCAACAAAGCTACCTTTCACTTTTCTTTTTTTTTTATCTTCCTCGATAAACTTCACAGGAAACATATTGATTTAGGAGAAAAAATCGATTTAGGAGGGATTGATTTAGAAGAAATAATTGATTTAGAAAAGGTTTAAAATCGATTTTGGAAGTTACTTTGATTTAAAATGGTGGCGATAAGGGTTTTACGAGAATATGATGGTTGGGGAAATGGAGAATGATGAGTCTGATTTTCTTGGTGTGATACCTTGCTGTAGCCTTTCAAGGTGTTGACTGACTCCATTGAAACCCAATTAATCTCCTCTGATGGGAAAATGGAAGAGATGATGAATTTGTGATTTGGGGGATTTTTTCCCTTTGACTTTCATCAGTTTTAAAGATAAATGAAACACAGAGTTTCATTAAATGGACTAGATTGATGACATTGAACGGGGTTAGTGATTTCTGTTAGTTGAGTTAACGTTGGGGTTAAACTGAGTGGTCAATGCAAAATTGGAGGTTTATTTTGAAAGTCAACACAAAATTAGATCATTATTTTGGAGTCGTGTGAGTTGAGTGTTTAATCTACCCACTTTTGTAAATTGAAGGTTTGTTTGACTTTTTCCCGTTTTATTTTGTCATCAAAGAGAAATCTATATATACTAAAAGTATAAGTTTGTGGTTTCCTAAGCCATTTACCGTGTCTCTTTAAAATTGTTCTTCCACACTGCCATCTTAGTAATGTCTAAACTTATACTGCCACCTCAGCAACGTCTAACAACCTAGAAAACGTTTAGAATTTTCAGCTCCCTTAACATCGAGCATCCTAGAAAGCGATTCAGGTTTCTACTACTCATTCAGAATTGTAATTTCAATTTCTACTGATAAAAAGACTACACTTACTCAATTCCATTGAAATCCAAAATTGTAACTTCTCTCTCCCCCTTCCACAGAATCTTCCATCAAGGAATTTGATTCCGACATCCTTCTCCATCACAAGGTTGGGATTTCTTCAACGACTTTTGTGATATGTTGTTCCAGTTATCAGTGTTCTTCTTCTTGCCAAATCTATTTATGGATCATGTTGGTCAATGTGATAATGTTATTTCCTTGATTTTAAACAGTGTCATGACATAGATGTGAGATATGATGATACATTGGATTACACTGTAAAACTTTCAATATTTCATTATTCCACTACCACGACAACCTACTATAAGTAAGATGATTTCTATTAAATGGGATGATTTCTGTTTTGGTATTGTTTGCTCTCTCCTTGTTCAGTTTGTATTTCAAAAGTTATTTTGATTTTTGTATATGGCAAGACTGATTACAAGGCAAGGATCCACATTATCAATCAAGACAAGAACACGTACCACACTCATAACTACCATTTTGTTGTTCGATTTACTAAAAAAGACATTGTACCATAATTGTGTCTGCAAGCATTGCTGGTGACATTGTGATAGATTTTGCTTACACAAATGAGATGCATCATTATAACTCACTGTTGGTCTCACAAATGATGTCGCAAGTATTCAATCAGTCCTAATATTTTTGTTTTTTCAGTTCTATATATTTTATTCCTTGCTTATATTATTTACCGTGTCCCTAAATTCCACAAACTCTAATATAATGATGGTAAAGGTTGGACATTTAATTTGATGCGAAGAATTGTATTTACAGTTGAATTTATATTGTGGTATCCTTGAGTGATTTTTTGCATTCATCACTTATTGTTATCAATAATCTTTGTAAATGTTTACTTCTCTCTGTATCTTTCAAATTGTTTTTACAAGGATGTGTTTGACTATATGAACAAAGCTTTTGGTGTTAGTTTTGGATGTCACAAAGAACATGGAAACATAGTGCAGGTTTGTAAATATATCTGTAGGCATCCATTGTCTATTACTTATTCCCCTGGAGATGATGTTCTCAGCATCCACATTCCTAAGCTTGGTGATTGGACTGAAGGAACTGGATTCTAACCAACTTTATTGATAGTCCAAAGCAACAAACATGTTTGGTGTTATATTATGTAAGAGTTACAATTTCCAACTAAATTTATGTTAGACTCAAATTTTAGCAGTGTTGTTTTCCTCTCGGCATAACAATTGTCATGTAAGCCAGCTACTTAAAGAATAATAAAGCTCTTCTCCGGTTATCTTGGATGCACACTGGTATTGTGAAAATGTTTCAGGGGATAGATAAAGTTCTTCGTCTTGATGGAACACAATATCAAAATATTTCCAGGTTTATTAATCACAGGTCAAAGTCCTTTATGATCACAATATCTAAATGTGAGTTTATTTGACCACTATAGTTTGCAAACAACCAGCTTAGCTTTATAACTCATTTATTATGACTTATAATTGATTTTCACTCATTTCATCAGTCCTATATACATGCTTATTAACCAAACACCGGGCATATCTCGGTTTCCCCCTAGTAAGTATAAGAATTGTTTTTTCTCTCTTCTTTTTACTAATTACCAAATCCCAATCATAACCGGACAATCACGCAAGATATGCATCATTGATTCGGCTGCACCACGGTAAATCTGGCATACATCCAAGTCTCCAATCTTCCACCTGCACCTTTCGAGATTAGTAAGTAAGCTCTGATTAACAGTCAACCATAAAAATAATCTAACACATTCTGGGGCTTTGACAACCTATAATCTGTGAAAGAAGGTGCTCATATCAGGTGCAAGAGAGTTACTCTTAGTCAAAAAAGCATAAGCTGTCGATACCAAAAACTCGTCATTGATACTTCTCAACCACGCAAAGCGATCTCTAACGCCTGAGAATGTATCAAGAGCTAAAGCCTGAATTTTCAAATGAGTTTTCTGAGATATAAAAGGAGTAATATGATCCCATTCCCCATCCACCGTGCGACCTCCACAATTCACTGACGTAGATGGGTACTGCCTGATCACTCAATTGTATATCGTCAAGATCACATATCAACGAGTTCGTAACCCATTTATCCTTCCAGATACCAACCAATTGACCATCACCAAGAACCCAAGAAATACCTGGTAAAACCATTTCTCGAAGGCCAACACATATGCTTCACCAAGTCAAAGAATACCTCTGTTTAGAGACAATCCAAGAGGTATCCGAAAGCCCTTCAATACGATATTTACTTCTTAGAAACGAACCCCACAAACCTGTGTCATCCTTTATTAATCGCCATCCGATCTTAGAGAGCAGAGCCTTATTCATCTTTTTAGCCCGTCGAATGCCACCTTTCACTTTTGTTTTATATACTCTATTCGATGGAATTAGATGGATCTACCACTTTTCCACCATACTTCCCTAAAGAAATGATCGGGATAATTGATCCAATCTGTTTAGTGTGTAGGATGGAAGACTTATCGTGCTCATAGAATGAATCGGGATTGAACCTAGTACAACTTTCGTTAATGTCAATCTCCATTCCATGCTTAACACTCTACTCTTCCACCCTACTAGACGCAAAGAAACCCGAGCCACAACCTCATTATAAGTGGTTTTATTGACCCTCTTATGGAGAATAGACATTCCCAAATACTTGCCTAAATCCCGGGTTTGGTCAATACCACTCAAAAGACTAATATCAGACGCCATATCTTTAGGGACATTATATGAGAAGTATAATTTTGACTTGTCAAGGCTAACTTGTTGGCCTGATGCCTCACAAAACCTCTATAGAACCCCCCTGATCACTCCAATTTGCTTTATATTCGCTTTTGCAAAGAAAATCAGATCGTTGGCAAAACAATATGTGATAATTAAGGGTCTCCCTTTGACAAAAAAATCAGTTTCCATTTACGATTGTCCACCTCCCGCTTAATCAGGTAACATAATTGATACAAGGTTAATTATGCCAATTTAACCTCCCGTGCGTATCGTATCGATGTAGCACTTAAGGATCGAATCCACGAGGACCAATGGTTACACTATCGATCTTTAGACAAAACCAGAGCTAAGACTAAAATGAGTAAAGATGGAAACTAAACAAAACAGAGAATAAACGATACGAAAAACTAATAACTTAAAATACCAAGTTCAAGGAATTCGTCGGGAAATCAGGGAATTCGAACAAAAGAAACTATTCAGGGCATTCATTCAAGAAATTCTCGACTAGAACATAAAAGTCTAATAAGCCCACTCTCGTGGCACCTATTACTCTTAGCAACCTAGAAAGTATCCTAATTGTCATTGGTCCTAGAGAAGCCAATAGGCTTTACCGAACAAGTTCTAATATCCACAAACAACCTTAACAGCAACTTTCATGGCTAAGGACTGATTGCTCATCTAAAGTGGGTCTGATTCTTAACAAACTTTTGGAATGGTAAGAAATCTGGGTTCATAAGCTAGCTAGCTACTTCTAACTTAAGCATTAAACACAACAATAGATTGAGAACACATAAGAATAAGCCCTATCTGCTCTTAATTCATTGAATCCCTAAATCCCTGAAAACCCTAAACCTGATAAGAAACTACTCAAACATAAAGCAAAGAACGAGTAAAGAAGAAGAATAGATAAACATAAATAAACTGAATTAAAAGAGAAAAGGGTTCAGAAATCTTCTCCAAAGAGTTGTGGAGGATGAAATCTTCTCCCCAAGGTTACAAATAAAAGTGGTTATTGAAAAGTAATGATTGATTACGTAAATGTTCTCAGAAACCTATTTAAATAGGCTAAAAACGCGTCTGGTACAAAATAAGGAAAATTTGGTATTTTTTGTGAAACTTCGATGATCGGTCGATCAAAGGGTTGATCGATCGATCAAGGGGTAGAATGGTTGATCATGATATAGCAGGTCGATCATCAGGTCGAGCACATCTTCTGGTGGCGTCTGTTCTTGGCCAGAATGACATAACTTTAGTAAAATTGTCATATCTTCCTAACCGCTTGCCCTATTGCCCTCAAACCACCTCCAAATGAAAGCTAACTCACGTGGCTATCTTGTGCCCAAATTTTAGCTCGATCCACAGGTTAGAAGTCTTTCAATAAAGCCAAACGTCTGACACTTCTGCAGGATTCTGCATTCCTTATGCTCGTTTTCACTCAAAACACCTCATCTTCTCCAAATGTGTCCTATGACCTGAAAAGACTCTAAAATGGACTAAAAGACTTTAAAACACATACTTTGACTCAAGAAACCATGGAAAACAAGGGTTAAAAACCGATAAAAACGTAGTATATCAATTTCCCCATACTTAATCTTTTGCTTATCCTCAAGCAAACTGAATAACCAAGAATGAGAAAAATGTTTGAAAATGTGAGAAGTCCTTTCCCCCTCCCCCAGACTTAGCTTCTTGCTTGTCCTCAAGCAAGCAAAGACTTAGAAGAAGTTTGAAAACGCGGGAACTCATTCCGTCCTAAGAACACCACAAAAACAATCCCTTTAGTAAGCCACATGAAAACATACCTGACATAATCAAGACCACCTTGTACTTCCCTCATACTTTACATCTATCCCAAGCAAACTCCACAATCCAAACAAGAAATCTGAATTCACTATACCTACCTTCTAAAGTATCTAAGTGCGGTCTCATCGAGGGGATATCGATCAAGGGGCAATGGATTCCTCCTTACCCTAAGTACTATCTTCCCTATGGTTCCTTTCCTCTCATTTCATTCACCTTGCAGCCGATTTCTCCCTACTTTTCTAGGGTATCATTTTATTTTTTCTGTCGGCTGCTTTCTTTGGTAACTCAAAGGATGTAAGCAAGAGTAGCTTCATTGGAGTCACCCTCGATAAGCAACAATACTCGAGTGAAAGGTTACGTTATTGAAGTTATCCTTAGATCACCAAATTCACTCAAATACGAGCAGTGTCATTGAGGGACTTTTACCCTTAGCTTACTATAATGAGTAACTTTGTTGTGTAGTTACTTTCAGAATTAAGCACGAATGCTTGAAATGATTAAGAGAGGGGAACCATACTCACACATATAAGTTTTCAGGACTAAAGAGAGAACCTAATCCAATGTATACCAAGCCCCTTGACAAGAAAATTAAGTCAGGTTAGGGGTGAAGTCGGCATGAGATTCTTCGAGTACCCGAAAGGATATGGGTAATGTTGAGAAGTTGCACAATCTCTAGGTTTTCCAATAGTCATGGATCTCTGTCAAGCTTGAATCAATGGTCACTTAAGTTCCTGAAAATATGGTTATTCCTCGAAAAATCATAGTTCCCTACAACGGTTTTGACTCAAAAACTAAATCAAGAAAAATAACAAAAAGACTCAAAAAGAAAACACAAGAAACAAAACGTGTTAGTCACCACAAGTGTACTCCCCAGACTTACTTCACACCATCTGATGTGAAAATAAATCTAAAAGAAGCACAACTTATACAAAAATATCATAGGAACATAAAGATAGATAATGGAAAAGTGAAACGAACCTGAGCATTTGGATCAATCGACCACTCGGAGGAACGATCGATCTCAAGTGCTCGGAGATCTGAATTTCCACATGAAGGCTGCCCGGTTCGAGATTGGAAGATATCCTAACCTTCTTCGTGGGCTTACGTTCACCTACTCGAACCATTCTCTGTCTATCAACAACCAAAGAAAAATAAAGATTCCAGTTTCATCAAAAGGCATGAGAAAATAAAATATAAAAAATTGGAATAAGATTACTATGAATCAATTGCTAAATAATCAACACATACAAACATCAAGTAATTCATCAATCAATCAAACATTGTCTCAATTCCAATCCTAAATTCTCAAACATCTCTAAAATTTTCTTTCAACCTAAACATCTAAATCGACTAAAATTTATCTAAAATCTGGGTAAAGGGAACTCGAAATCATCATATAAGAATGAAAAACACATGAAGTTTGCATAATCAATCATGAAAAAGTCGAATTTCATCAAACCCAAATTCCCAAAATTTTGCCGAAAATAAGTAGAGTGATAGAGAAAAATACCTCTGTGGATAGAAAAAGAGAGTTAGATAATCAGAAAGAGGATGAAAATCCAAATTGGTTAGGCTTAGAAATCACTCAAATCCGATTAGAAACGAGGGAGATATGAAGGATTGAAAATCTAAAGTTTTTCTCCCAAAATTGTCTAAAATGACTTACCTTGCTTGATGATCGATTGTTCATGGGCTGACTCAATCGATCAACGAGTATCTTCTCGTGACTCTCTTTTTGACGATTGATCGATCACACCTCTAATGGTCGATCCTCTGGTCGTGCGTATAAACTCTGTTTTTTGGTGATCGATCGATCACTTGACGAGTGGTCGATTGTGAGATCGAGCGTATGGCTCTGTGAAGACATGATCGATCAATTATTCTCATGATGGTCGATCACGAGATCAAGTGCTACCTCCTATAGTCACTGATCGATTGATCCCAGCGTTGATCGATCGATCATAGTGTCTCGACCAGATTTCTTTTACCTTAAAGAAACGAAAACAAAAATAAGAAAAACATAAAAAAGAAAAATGCAGAAAATGAAAACTACCTACTAGTGAGTTACCTCCCACTCAGCGCTTGTTTATAGTCATTAGCTTGACTCTTATGGTGCTAGTCATAAAAATCGAAAGGTTGAGCCAATGCACCTTTTGTCCTTCTCCTGTTTTCACAAAAGACAATATACCAAAACAGAAAGGTAATTGCCCATATTGGCAGAACCATGTGTTTATCAAAATAAGCTACCACAAATGCAAAATATTTCCTAAGACATTCTTTAAAGTTCAAACTACTTGGAGAATCAAATGCATTTAAGGGAAAAATGAATTCAATCTCAAGACAAGCTGAGTTTACTACTGAGTATTTGACTTTATCTTGAGACTCACACGATAAATCCAAGCATTCATCAATAAGAAGGAGATTGTTAGAGACTACCTTTTCAGTGCACGACAATGGAATCTCCTCAAAATTGTCAGTTTCAAGGATTGACTCACATTTACCTTCTGGTTGGCTCTGTTCTTGCATAATAGCATTAGCAACCCAATCCTTATACTCAGATCCATCACAAGACACCAATTTAGCGATTTCGTCGATTTCTTTGTCATAACCAATGATGAGGATTACGTCAGCAGCTTGAGCAATCTTGGTTTCGTGCATCTCCATAAGTGTACACACCTCTTCATGCTTACTATTGATATCATTGCTCACCCTCTTAGGTTTTGCATTGATTTCCAACGTAAGTTCCCTATTGAGAAGCTGCTGCAACATATCTATAAGCTTCTCTTTACTAGTTTGATCTTGGAGATATCGTTCACGCGTCCTCTCATGATGTAAGTAGTCATTACATAACCGATCATTGCGTGACCGGCTATTACATGACCACCACCACCCAATCGATCCAGGCTCATATCGCATGATCAATTGCTTGCTTTCATATTAGCTACACCAGATTCAGAGAAGAAAATAAAAATAAAGAAAAAGTTAGTAAAGAAAATCTTAGACTAAAGCTCAATCTTAGATCAAAAGGCAACAAAATTGGTCCCCGGTAATGGCGCCAAAATTGATACAAGGTTAATTGTACCGATTTAATCTCTCGTGCGTATCGTATTGATGTACCACTTAAGGATCAAATCCACGAGGACCAATGGTTACACTATCGATCTTTAGACAAAACTAGAGCTAAGACTAAACAGATTAAAGATGGAAACTAAAGAAAATAGAGACTAAACGATACGAAAACTAATAACTTAAAATACCAAGTTCAAGGAATTCATTGGGAAATCAGGGAATCCGAACAAAGGAAACTATTCAGGGCATTCATTCAAGCAATTCTCGACTAGAATATAAAAGTCTAACAAGCCCAATGTCGTGTCACCTATTACACTATTTAGCAACCTAGAAAGTATCCTAATTGTCGTTGGTCCTAGAGAAGCCAATAGGCTTTACCGAACATGTTCTAATATCCACAAACAACCTTAACATCAACTTTCGTGGCTAAGGATTGATTGCTCATCTAAAGTGGATCTGATTCTTAACAAGCTTTTGGAATGGTAAGAAATCTGGGTTCATAAGCTAGCTAGCTACTTCTAAATTAAGCATTAAACACAATAATAGATTGAGAACACATAAGAATAAGCCCTATTTGCTCCTAATTCATTGAATCCTGATGTGCATGATTTTTACCTTATTTTCCATTGCATTTTAACATCAATTTTAGTCTTTTAGTTGTAGATTATGTCATTTTAGAGTCACTTTGTGTTTAGTTTGTGCATTATAGTCATTAGGTCATGCATTTGCATATTTTTGTGTTTTTTCGGTATTTTTAGGTGATTGGAGACTTGAATCATGAGGTTTGAATCATAAGGATGGGAGCTTGCATCAAAGAGGATTGATTTTGAGCGTAAGAGATGAATCAAGTATGGATTAGAGGTCTAAATGGCAAAGGAAGTGAAGAATGGTCAAGTGATGATGCCCTGGCCGCGACCTTACCTACCCGAGGCTCTTTCCGAAGCTTTTAAAGATAATGATGGATAAAGACCTTCCCCAAAACAGAATCGAATGAAATATGGACACAAGATATTCACAAGAGTCAGCTTTCATTTGGCGGTGGTTTGAAGACATTTGGATAATTGGTTAGAAAGATACATCTAATTTACTCAACATATGCCATTCAACCGCGACTAGACCCGCGACGGGTTTTGGTCACGGGTTGTGAAATGTTATCCGCAGACAACCCGTAGCCAGACCCGCGACCTGCGTAGGCCGCAGACTGCCATCTCAGGGACAACCTTTCGACCAGACCCGCGACCAGATTTGCCCGAGGACATGCCAAAAACACACAAACTTGGCACATTTTGATTGGTTTGACCCATTTGTCTTGGGTCAACCCGGATCCACTTTTTTTTTGGGCTTATTGCCCTAGTTTCTAGTCTATAAATACCTTTGTGAGCAACAAACACACAACCACCCAACTCTTATTTCATTTTTGGATTCAAGCTTAGTTTCTAGAGAGATTTTGAGTGTTCTTGGAGACAAAAAGGGGATGATGATTTTAGGATCATCTTCACCAATTTCANTGATGATTTTAGGATCATCTTCACCAATTTCATAATTTCGATTTCTTTATTTTTCCTCTTTAATTATGTATATGCTTTTAGTCATTTCATTTTGCTTGCTTGTTCTTCATTTTGGAATGATAGAGTAGTGA
>OVAX01003070.1:0-23058 GCA_900406405.1 Lepidium africanum
TTCATCAACAATTTTACCAACTTTCTATTATTTGTTTAATGCCAATTTGACATTTTCAACACCTTACACATCAACAATTGAATTTTAAAAATTATTAGTAATGACCTGTTGAATAAAAACAAAACAAACACATCAAATCTGCAAATTAGTCAGTGGTGATTATTATTCTACTTAGACCCCTTCACAGTTTTCCCTAACACAAAAAATTTCATCATCAGACGCTTGGTTACTCATGTCTTCATTCTGCTGTACTGATACTGTTCTACTGACAAATACTGTTACCAATTCATAATAACCTCTTGGTGGCGCCCGCATAACTACATACCAAGGAGAAGAGTCTTCTTCTCTGAAGTAAAAAACATGCTTTGCTTGCGATGGCAGAATGTAAGGATCTTGTAGAAAGGGTGATTGTTTCATATGTAGGTTGAGAAGAGTAAAGCCGTCTTCTTCCTTTACGCCATACCCTTTGTTTGCCCAAACAGATTTGAATAATGGAACATGTAACTTGTGATAGTCAAGCATAATGATCTCCTTTATCTGACCATAGTAGACAACCATGTCAGCCTCATGTCTACTATCTCGAGCACTAGCTCTATATATACTGAAAGCTTCATATGTCACTCCACTATTTTGAGTCTGCCTCTTTACATCCTCTCTGTGAAATCGATGGCCATTAATGATGTAGCCTTTATAGCTTTGAGAATCATGTCTTGGGCCAAATGCCAACAATCTGAGCTTTTCTGAATGAGACTCTGATATTTGTTGGTATCTAATCAGAAAGAAACTGTAGTAGTCAATGAATACATAATAAGATAAAATAGCAACTGAAATTTATATATATTTGTTCTAACCAGTGCCTTTATCCACTCTGTAAACCTTTCAGTATGAAGTTTCCAATTAAGTGTCTCGTTTCTTGCACATCTACCATCAATAGCTTGCAACTCCTCCAAATGCATACTCTTTCACAAGATTCACAAGTTATAATCCATATAATTAATAATGGTTAGTGACATAATAACAAGACATAAGGGTCCAAAAGATTTAAACTTACCCAATATAAGGTTCCATAACTGCTGTATTCATCAAGACATACCGATGAGCTATGTCTCGTTCTTCATCTGAAAGTGTAACTTCCTGCGGCTTCTAAAGTTGACAACCTTCAAGGATGTGGTCATCACATGCAACATCTTCATTATGGTTCAGGGGTTTTTCTATTATTAAGTGTGATATATACCTCAATTTCTTGTAGTGTTGATTCTGATTTTTCGTGTTAAATCTCCTTGTGTTTCTCGTGATCTTCTTATGTGATACCCTGTTTTTGTAGTGTATTTTCCTGAGGATGTGAGAGGCCAAGAGTATTTGTACTGCATTCCACATATACTTATCTGGATGTTAGCGATTATATGTATCTCACCTGATAGTATTTGACTTAATTTGTGCATGTCCCACTCAAACGACTCATGGTCAATTAGATCAGCTACTTTAAATCTTTGGTGTTTTTCTCGTGTAGGTCCAAAGGGAGCTCGAGGGGACTGCAAGGAGATCGACGAATCATTCTAGACTAAGGTACTAGTTCCATTTCTGATTGTTTTGCCTAGGTTTGTCTTTAGGAGTTCTTTTTCGATGAGGATTGTTTTCCATCCATGGGATGATGTGGTGGCTGTTAACAGTCTAAACAGTGGGATCATGTGACGTATTTTCCGCAAAGGATTTTTGACATTAAGCATTATGGATGTAATAAGATACATCAACTATGTTTAGCTAGAAGAGCCTCATTGAAGTGCTTGGTTTCTCTAAACCCCAGTCATCGTAGGTTCTTTCCTTTTGATAGATTTTTCCACGATGTCCAACACATCTTTTTCTTTTCAGGATTTGCATCCCACTGGAAGCACATTAGGGCCGATTGTATGCCGTTTGTGAGGCTCTTGGGAAGTTTAAAGCATGCCATTGCGTAAGTTGGTATCGCCGTTAAGATTGAAGCATGATCATTTTATCCGCTAGTGAAAGTAGTTTTGATGCCCAATTCTTTGCTCTCAGTTTAATTCACTCAATACTTAGAGAGAAAAAGTTTTTTTAAGATATGCCAAATAGCTCAGGTAACCCGAGGTATTTCCTGTGTCTAGCAGTTTTTCCAATGTTGAGTGCAGATTTGACTCTGGTTTGGATATTCTTCGATGTCTTAGTTGCAAAGATTATGCTCGATTTTCCCTTGTTGATCATCTGTCCTGAAGCGAGTTCATATCGCTTGAATATGTTGAGTACCGAGCTGCAACTTCTCTAGTCATAATAGAAAAAAACATGGTATCATCATCAAAAAGTAAGTGATTCAACCGTGGGGATTCATTTGCTATCTTTATTCCTTTTAAGACTGATCTTTGCTTGGTGTTGTAGTAGAGTCCAAATAGAATGGTGGAGCAGAGAATGAAGATATAGGGAGAGAGTGGATTTCCTTGTCTGATTACCCGCTAAGGTACTGATGCTCCTTTCAGTAAGCCATTAATAAGGAAAGTATAGGTAACTGTTAAAACACATTAGATAATCCAGCTTATCCATTTTGGGTGGAACCTTAGCCTTTGAAAAACCAATTGGATGCAATCCCACTTAGTTCTTTCATAAGTCTTGCTCATGTCAGTTTTAACCGCCATTGGTGGGTTCTTCTTTGTAGTTGAAGTTTTCAGAAAGTGTAGCATCTCATGTGTTATGAGGATATTATCGGAGATTGCTCTTCTCGGTATGAAGGCCGATTGATTCTCCAGTATAATGAGTTGGAGAACCGGTTGAAGTCTTTGCTTCCATATATTTCCTCTTGTTGATATATATTCTTTATTTCCGTGGAGATAGTCTCGATTGTTATCTTTTGATCGTCTATGCTACTCATTGCCTTGTCTAACTCTTTCCGTTTTTCATTTATTGTTTGTAGTGTGGAGGCCCTTTGATCTCGTTTCCATTGAATGATTGAGGATCTGCATCTTCCAATAGATTCCATGAGTGAGCTATTCTATTTTGCCCACCGAGCTTTCAGAACTAGAGCTTTAACCTCTTCATTCTTTTCAAGACCTCTATTAAACCTGAACACCTTCTTTCTCTTCTCCATATATGGAGCTAAGAATGAGATTAAGGGTCAGTGGTCGGGTCCTTCACTGATGGAGTTTGGGAATAGATCATACCATCCTCCATTGACTAGGGTTCTATCTAAGTGGCTTTGAATGAATTGGTGATGTCTATAACCCCGCCAAGAAAAGATGTTCCCTTTGTGAGGTAAATCATAAAGATCATCTTCAGCTAGGAAATTCCTTAAAATAATAAGAGAAGCCTCAGATCGTGGAGGTCCGCCTTTTTTTCCTCTTAGGTTTTTATGTCATTGAAGTTGCCTGTCAAAAATCCAAGGACTCTCTCTCAGATTATCCAGGTTAGTTAGTTTCTCCAACACTTCTTTCCGCTTTTGTGCATCGGGTTCTTTGTAAATGAACGTCATATAGAATGATTTGTCTTGATATTTGACCCTCGTGTCAATGTTATTTTGACAGTGTGAGAGTATTTCCACTGAGATATCTTGTTTCCATAGTAATGCCTTGGAGAGCCTTGTAGTTGAATTACATTTCTCTTTCGTGAGTTTGCATATAATAGTAGGCCATGACTTCCATTTCCTTTTGATTTTATTATAGGTATCTCCTGTTTCCTTTCAATTATAGTGAATTTTGGGGTTAATCTTTTCTTTTTTCCTGCAGGTAATTTACTTGGGGGGCAAGAGCCAAGTCTCAATGTAGCAGGCACTCTGTCAGAGTCAAGGGGTTTGGAATCAGATGATCAAACATGGTTTGGGTGTTTAATCTCTACGTATGGACCAAATGTAGAGCCGATTCTTTGAATTCTCCTGATTCAATAACTGGTTTTACTCTTTCTCTCCTCACTGCGTTTTCATTTGGGTCAGTGCATGTTGAGTATTGAATCTTTACATCTCGTAAGTTCCAAACTGCTTCATCAAACTCCTTTTGTTGGATAGGTTCTGAGAGGTGTACAAGAGGTCAGAGTTCTACATAGGAGAGCTTTGAGGTACTTTTTGCTTTTTTTTCCGAGTTTAGGTGAGCTTGAAGATCAGAATCTTGGATGGGTGAGGGAGCAAGTGGTGAGTGTTGAGGAGTGGGATCGATAGAGAATTGCAACTTACAAATATGACTCACGCTTTCTCTAGGTGATCGAGTTGGACCTCTTTCCATTCAAGTCTTGGCTTTAAACCTCGAGCTCGAAGTGGTTGATCTCTCACCCTCTGAGTCGTTCTTGAGTCATAATCATGGTTATAAGAGTTTCTTCTGGGTATATAGTCTTCTTCATAGTCTTGATTTCCATATTTTCTAATGCTTCCTTTATCATTTTCAGGTTGAAATTACTCTATGCCTGAGGAAGGTCTAGCGGTTTTCCTAGCTTTAGGGGAGGTCTCCCTTCGAGAGGTTGTGTAGTCTTTCTCTCGGTGAGCTTCTTTACTGAGTTGTTTGTAGTCTCTAAACTCAATCCAGCATAAAGCATTTAGAGCAGTGTCATCCTAGTTTTCCGTAGTGAAGGTGAACTGTGATTTTGTCACCATTTAACTCCACTGTTGACTCGGTAAGCAAAGGAAGCAAGCCATTTGATATGTACACGAACTTGTGCTGCAGAAGAGGAGATATCCACGCATTCCTCAGCTCCTATGTTAGCTCCAATGTTACGGATGGTTCCTTTAGTCCATAGGTGGAGTATAAGGCCCTTTATTGGGATCCAGAAAGGGATTTCAGATGGGAAAGAGCTGGATATGAATGGTTCCTATTTTTGCAGAATAACCATCCACTTAGCGAAGTGATGGGGTCTGTTTGCTAAGACTTGTTGCATGTCTTCCTCATTTGCAAACTGAAACTTGAAAATATCATTTCCGAGGTCGGAACCCACTGATCTTGAGGTTGTTTTTTAGTGGTCAGAAAGGAAAGGAATAAGAGACCACATTCTTTGAGTTTTGGGGTTTTTGAGGCAACCTATGAAAGTCAAAGCATGTTGTTTTATTAGTTGGGAGTTATTAGTTTCCTAAGCCTTCACTCGTCATTTCCGGAAGGTTCAGGTGGGAACATAAGCCATTTATCTAAAGCCGAGAGTTGCTTTTCCATTGGAAATCTTGAGGTTGGGAGAGTACAATTTAACCGAGTATAAGGGGTTCAGGAGATAAATCTCAAGAGGGTTTAGAGAAGATAAGCTTGGATCTAGTGAGTGTTGCAAACCCTAAAGCCGTTTGGAGAGCTGGCTTTGAGGAGAGACAACATGGTAAACTTCTAGAGGTCTTGTAGATCCATTTCTGGTCTCCACCCAGGGAGAATTCCGGCAAGAGAGTCTCAAAACCAGTAGAAACTATGAAACTTTCCTCTTTTAGATATAAAACAAGGTAGCTGAAAAGTTTGGTTTTGTATTTTTTGAAAAAAACATCTAAAAGGGAAAGAAACCAGCTTAGCAATACTATGTTGGGAGTACCGCCAGAGAGAGAAAATCAAGATTCTCTAAAGCTTCTTTCCTTAACTCTAGTAAGTAATGTGTTTAATCGACATTTTTTCCTTCTTCATAGGGTAAATTATTGCTCATTATCACTTTTTTCAAGCCAGCGTAACTTGCTAATCTTTTTGTGAATAAGCTCAGGAGATTGATGAAATATGTAACAATACTAATGCAACAATGTATTCGGAACCTGTAAACGCACACAAAAATAACAATGTACTCTGAAGAAATTGAAACTTCCATAAAACACAACAAAGTTAAACAAATGTATATGTTGTTTGTGGTAAGATTAGCACAATGCTTACTGATCAAAGCTAAATAGAGATTCAAAGTGGGTTTATATTTTCGGCTTTGGAAGACAATCACAATTCTCTAGAGAGAAAGATGGTGTTCGACCCCCATCTCGGCGTGATGTCTGCTTCCTTTTGAAGATGAAGGTCCTTAAATCGGTCTGCTGACCTACCAGGTCAGCCATGCTGGCCTATGTCCATAGTCTGTGGGTCTCAGGATAGTTCATCATTACCTTAAGGCATGTTCACCTAGCTACTGGGTTGTTGGGCTACTATCCTGCAACATTAAACGATCACTGAGTGGATATGCCTACCTACTCATTAGGTAACGTTCCATTGAAGCATTTAATGCGTTGCAGGATGACGAGGACAAATACCTCATTTTCCGGTATGTGCCGTAATTTTTGTTATGTCGGATTGACAACCTCCAACAGTAGCCTCCCCCAATTCGTCGTTCTCGCAAAGCGAAGAACGCGAAACAGCGAGCATATCTCCGCATTTATGGTTTTTGTTTCACTTTACACGTGGCGTCATCTTATTTTCACCGGAGCGCAGTGAGTAATGATGGTTTTCTCGAGTGGCGTGTTGTTGACACCTCACGTGTGTTTGGTGCGCGCATGCTTCTATCCACGTGTCGCGTGATCAAGGTTTTGTTTCTGAACGCATGATGCAGCATTGGGAACCGTGCGACACATCGAGAGGCGGTTCGGCTTGCGTCGCTTCGATTTCCATTTGTTGCCTTAAAAAATTCTCTCTTTTTCTTCTCTTTTATAAGTTGCTTCTCTTGTTGCGTTCGTCTCCCTTAAAGATACGAAAGCTCTCTCTACATCTTTTCTTCTTCTATTTTCTGATTATCTTGTCTTGATCGTCGTTATTATTTGTGTTGTGTCCGGGGTTTAGTAGTTACGTTTACGTAGTTGCTTAGGGAAGAAGATGTGGGTAAATCTACATAGATTGATTCACCGTCGAATCATTCGCCAGTCGGAGCAGCGTTCTCGTCTATAGCTCCAAGGGATACTGGTGATGAAGGGGGTATGGCAACGTCGTCCGCTGGGGCTTTCGGTAGTGATCCATTAGTTGCTCTTGTTGATGATATAGAGTGGGCCCCTTCGGAAGCCTTGTTGGAGGCTGAAGGTATTCCCCACAAGAAGTTGCAGGTACTCCGGGCATGGTTAGATGGCCTCGATTAGTCTCCATCGCTGAGTACGGCCTCGTTACTTGATCGCCTATGGAAAGACTGCAACTTTCCAAGCGGGATTGACATTCCGGTTCTAAAACCACATAAGAGGACGTAGACGCCTCCGATGGGTTACATTTGCTTCCATGAGGACATATTCCGGAGGTGCGGCTCGTGGTTTCCTCTGCCACGGCTATTGATTGCATATTGTGCATGACGCCGAATTACAAATTCGCAGTTGTCCTTGTCAGGAATTTGCAACGTTGTGGCCGCACTCCTCCTTGGCACCGAGGCTAGTGTAGACATCGCATGTTGCTTCTATGAGTTCATTACGACGTGACGCTTGACGATGCAGAGGTATGCCGTGGAGCTTGAGTAAATTGTGCCGTAGGACGCTACCATGGGCAAGGATACCGCAACAAATGCGAGAAAAGAGGTGGTCACCCAGGAGGTGACACTTGGTGACTTGGAGGTGCTCTCCACGGGAGACCATGGAGCTATGCCCGTGCCTTTGGCTGGGGATGCCAGTGCAGAAATATCCGTGTTAGCAGTGTTAGAAGAGTCGCTGGTTAGCAACATGGGGCGTGAATCAACTATCGACGTTATTCGAATCGAGGGTGACCTAAAGAAGGTGAAGAAAGTTGCAAAAGGAAGCAGTACGAAGAAGGTTGTTAATTGTGTCGGGAGGAGGGCGAGGGTAGAGGTGGTGACAGGGTCACACGAGGGGGCCAAAAAGGCTAAATCCTTAGCTGGGGCTGGAAAGGTTGTGACCACCGCATCTGATGTGGTGAGAAGATACGCGGTGGACTTTTCCTAGGCCGTGGAAAAGCCACTTTACACAGAGGGACCTATGTTGGGACTATTTCATCAGGTGACGATTTTGTCGCCGACGCTTCCTTCTGTCGATAGACTATGAGCAGTTTGCTTCGCTATACTTTTAAGTGAGTATCTCTATAATCATCTATTTTATTTGACTTCCATACACTTATGTTACCAAATGCTTCACACGTAGTTCGGGTTTCCCAGATGGCGGTAGACTACGCTAAGATGAAGGAACATGCCGAGTTGACTAATTGCCAGCTGTCTCACGATTGGGTGCGGTTAAAGAAGCAAGATGCTGCGTTGATGGCGTCCACCTAGAGCGTTTCTACTATGGAAGAGAAGATCCAGGCTACTGAGCATGATCGCGGGCAGGTCATAGTCCAATATGATAAAGAGGTGGCTCGGCGTGCCATGTTAGAAAGCTGATGGAGAAGGAAGTGGAGTGGTTTCATAAAGCGCAAGCGAACGAGAGGAATAGAGGCACTGAGGATGTGCTCAGTTGGAGCAAGTGCTCACGGAGCAATTTGACAAGGTGGATCGAGTCATTGATGATTTGATGAAGGCTCAAAACTCGCTCATGATGTGGGGTCAAGTCATTGGCGCTGCAGGCGCGATTAAGCAAATGACAAATGTCGGGCTGAGCGAGCCCGAGTGGATAGTGGCGAAAGTTACTAAGGATAGGACAGAATGGGAGAAGAAGTTTGAGTCTCACATTATCACTGATCTTCTTCTTGCTGACCTGAATGTTTAAGTTATTGTGGCCTAGCACCTCGACTTCCCTCGAAGTCTCTACTGAAGGCAGCCAACTGAGTGCCATATGCTCAGTGGGATCACGTTCATGCGCTGATGGACTTCGTTGTTGTGACCAGCACCAAAAGGGAGCAACAAACCGCTTAGCTTAAATTCTTTATGTTGCTCTTGTACTTTCTTCCCCTTTTGTAAAGACTGACGTCGGCAGTAAAACACCGTTTATTTTATATATTTCTATTTGGTGTACATATTAGTAACCCAAGGTTTTAACCATCTGGGCTAGAGATCGTCAACCAGAATGGTTTCCGCAGGATTCTTCGTGAATTTGCGTCAACACTTTACAAACTTCATCAAGGGCAATACAGTTGAAGAGGAGGACCCCGCTGGTGGTTCGATATAATATATGTGCGCCCATTTGCAGGTAACGTGAAGCTCTAGCTCGTAGTTGGTATATCGCACATTGGTCGGTGGGGACGAATCTGTTAGATATATACAGCATGATCTCCGGTCACCAATAGGCTGGCTCATTCATTTTTTTAGCCTTCTCTAATCCTATATATGGGACAATGTTGACGTGAATGGTTGTGCGTGCTTTGGAGCTAAACTTTCCTTTGTTGAGGTTGATACTCGGGTATCAATGCTCCCGATAGGTATTACCTGGCGTTGTGTAGGATCAATGCGGCTAAAGCGTCCATGGACGAGTTATCGCTTATTGAAATCTTGGTTAGTGAGAATGGGCTGAACTCTGCTGCGAGTTTATCAACGACTTGAGGATATGCGTCTATTCTCTTGTTTGTAGTCTCATAGATCTTCACGTGATTGTTTGCAACCAATTGTTAGTCGACGAAAGTGTTGAGGGATTTGGCTCCCAAGGTCTTAGCCAGACGTAAACCCACGATGAATGCCTCGTATTCGGCTTTATTGTTAGACGCCGGGAAAACAAGCCTGAAGGATTGCTTCAATACTTCTTTATTTAGGGACTCCATGTATGTCTTGACTACTAGACTATATCGTGATGTCGAACCGTCGACGTGTAGAGACCATGCATCAGATGCTTCTGCCAATGGTTGGACTAGCTCGGGCGCTAGTTTGATAAGGAAATCGGCGAGTACCTATGATTTGGCCGCCATTCTTCCTATGTATTCTATATCGTATTTGCTGAGCTCGACACCCACTTCGCTACATGACCTGACTAGCTTGGACTGTGTAGGATTATGCACAGATGATGGTTTGATAACACCATTATGGTGTACGACTGGAAGTACAGCCTTAGCTTTTGTGCCACGGTGACGATAACCAAAGCTAGTTTCTCTATTGCTGAGTATCTAGATTCGGCCGTATCCAAATTTTTTCTCGTGTAGAAAATTGGTTCTTGCTCATGTGGTCTTCTTTGACGAGGAGACTGCTGACCGCCGAGTCGGACACCGCGATGTATAATTACAGTGTCTCGCCTTCTTCTATCTTGGTTAGGACTGGAGGTGTTATAGATAGGTTTTGAGTTGGGCGAAGGTGTCCTCGCTCTTATCGTCCTCGACAAAATTTTTATTGTCGCGGAGAAGCTGGTAGAAGGGTAGGCATTTTGTCGATTAACCGGGAAATAAATCGGTTGAGAGCTACTATTCTTCCTGTTAGTCTTTGTACCTCTCAGCGCTTTTGGGAGACGGTGAGTCGAGAACCGCCAAGATCTGCTTTGGGTTTTCCTCTATGCCGCGCTTGGTGATGATATATCTCGAGGTGTTGAGCTTTATGTCGTACTCGTTTAATATGTGAAAGGATTCTCTGAGGTATGTGATGTGGTCTCCTGCACTTTTGGACTTGACAAGCATATCGTTGATGTATACCTCCATTGTCTTTCCGAGTTGTTTGGCGAACATCTTATTAACGAGGCGCTGATAGGTTGCTCCAGCATTTTCGAGGCCGAATGACATGACTTTGTAGTAGTACATGCTCTTGGCCATGATGAAGGCGGTCTTTTCCCCGTCTGCGTAGCTCATCTTTATCTAGTTGTTTTTGGAGAAAGCATCGATAAAGGAGATGAGCTCGTTCCAGGCAGTCGCCTCAACGGGTTAGCCAATGTGCAGTAGTGGGAAGTTGTCCTTCCGACATGCCTTGTTGTGGTCTGTGAAGCTGGCGCTAACTCTCTATTTTCCATCTTTTTCTTGACCACCACATGGTTAGCCAAACACTCTATAGATCTCACCAATTTATGAAGTCGATCAACTTCATCATTTACTGCGTGCGTTCGTTCTGCTCCTAGCTTGTGCTGTTTTTGCTTGATTGGGCAGAAGGTGGGATCCACGTTGAGCTCGTGGCACACGATCTTTGGGTTAATACCCGGTATATCATTTATACTCCAAGCGAATGTGGCAATGTTTTCCTCGAGGAACTTTGTGATCTCAACACGAATGGATATACTGAGCTCCACGCTTATCACGACACACAGTTCCGGAATGGCGGGATTGATGTCGATTTATTTAACCACTTCTTCTGATAGCATGTCCGATATAATGAGATTCGTCGTCGTCTTCGGCATCGATATCGCGTAAGATTACACTGATGCCATCTTTTGCCTACCTCTCAGGGTGTATACGCCGGATTTGGTCGAGAACTTGATGCATAATGGTACGTCGAAGGCACCGCTTTCATCGTGTGAATCCATGGGGTTCTGAGGATCATGCTAAATGGTGGGGGCATCCAAAAAGTGAAATCGCACCCAATGTGTCATTCATGCGAGGTGTATAAGAAGCCTGATCGTCTCGATTATGTTTATGGTTTTCCAATCGAAAGCGGTTAGTGGATGTTGAGGCAGCTTCATTCAAAATCCTGAAGGTTCATCTTATTTAATGCTTCCTTGTATATTAGGTCAACTGAGCTTCCCATATCGATTAGAATGCGAGCAATTTTATAGCCGGTGATTCTAACGTCGAATACTAGGGGGTTGTTGTGAGGTTGTTCAAGACCCATTGTGTCTTCGAAAAAGAAGATGTAACCAATGTTTGAGGTTTGGTTGGCATAGATGGTATCTGCTCCGCAAGCAATCCTGAGGCATTATTCTACCGCGGTCACTTCCACCGGTGGATAGTCCATGGCCTCGGCCTTTCATTTGTAATTCTTGATGAATATAACATAGTCATTACACATCATTAATCCCCCCATGATCATCACAACTCTTTCTTTCGTCGGGGGTAGTTTACAGGAATCATCGCGCGGTCCCTTTGGCGGCCCTGGGAGTGCCTGCGTGGCTTCCTCGTACTTTATCTACTGCGCGCTTTCGTGCACAGATGCGTCTAAAGCCGTTACGGTCAGTGGGGGATTCTGCGCACGAGATGCAGGCTGCAGCCGCCACGGATGCGGTCTCTTCTGAACATGGTACGACACCTAATTGACACTTCGCAAGGAAGAAAGCCTTTTAAGTTTTGGGATCTCGCCGTGGAGTGTGCGATGCTTTGGTGGAATTTTTAGTAGGCCAACTCTTTGGGTTTGGTTCTAGGGTGATGCCATTTGTTGTTCCATCGTTTTTGTTTTTGGGTCGAAGGATCCGCGGCCAGTTCTAACTCCTTTGTCTCTTCTGTGACCATGAACGCTACTTGCTTCTTATGGTTTTCCTTTGTTCATGTGCTGTTGCAGTTCTACATATACCTTCGCGGCTGTGCTTGAGGGGTTCTTGTACACGGAATTCCCAGTTAGACTGGTGTACCGTTTTGCACTTATCACTTTCTCTTCTTCGGCCTACGCGTGCATGAGCACTCGGTGCATCACGTCTTCTAGGGAGGTCGGTTTTTGCATTTTCAAATCCCTCTTGGCGAATATGTCCTTGTTCCAGAACCTGTTAAGGTCCTTAGCAGTTTGGTCGCATTTTTGTCGGTGATAGACACACTTTTGGCCATGTCTCGAAACCTGTCGAGGAAGGCGCATATGGGTTCAGCTGGTCCCTCTTGAACTGCCTTCAGATCGGTGATTGAGCTGTGTTGTCTGATATACATCGAGTAGTGTTTCAAGAATGCTTCTGAGAGTTGATCAAAGTTGTTAATCGAGTACTTCTTAAGCTTTGCGAACTATCCTAGCGCATTTTCGTCCAAGTGTTCGACAAAGAATTGGCATAAACCAGCGTCTGGTTCTTCAGGAGCGAACCTTGTCTTTCCCATAGCTATGGTAAAGGATGTGAGGAAATTCCTTGGGTTAGTTCATCATTCGTACGTCGGGCATCAGATTTTCGCATTGATGCTGACGAGCGTATTCGAGAGGCAACGCATGTACGGCGTGTTTTGTGTCTGAGCAAGGACGATATCCAATTCCGGGGTCAAACTGGTTACTTTTTGTAGTTTTGAGGTCCAGCCGCCTACGGTCTTCTCCAAGGCTTTGACTCTTCCTTCATTTGGCGTCTGGAGCTCTGAGGTGAGGCTCGGGTTCCTCGTTGCTGGGGCGGTGATCTGCGTAAGTTGGGATGCGGGCGAGTCTTTGAATAACGTTCGATTCATTTTGGCCGGTATTTATTCTATCTAGAACCGGGTAATCTGCTCCTGGCAAATAGCCTGCGCGGAGGCTAGCACTTCGAGTCAAGCTGAGGTCTCCTTGTTCATATATTTTATTCGTTCAAGGATAAACTGGAGTGGATCAGATCTACCCATTGTCATGTTGGGGTCAGGGATGCACGTTGCCTTCGCAGTCCCTCATAGGCAGCCTGGGTTTAAAGGTTCGTATGTGGGACGAGAGGCGACGTTGTGTTATGTGCCATGCCTTGTTGTTGCGGAGTCATCGGCGAGCTTTTCAGGGGGACCGTCAGAGATTTGGTCTAGTTCAACGTTTCCGTTTAAGAAGTTTGGTTGATCATGCTTGCATTTGTGTTGAGAGTAAAACGATTTTTGATCAAAGCTAGATAGAAATTATAACGTGGGTTTAGATTCTCGATTTTGGGAGACAATCACGATTACAAAGTATTTTGCTCTAGAGAGAAAGATGGTGTTCGACCCCCAGCTCGGCGTGATGTCGGCTTCCTTTTATAGACGAAGGTCCTTAAACGGGTCTGCTGACCTACTACATCGGCCATGATAGCCTATATCCGTAGCATGTGGTCTCATGCTAGGTCATCATTACCCTAAGGTATGCTCGCCGAGCTACTGGGTTGTTGGGCTACTCTTCTGCAACATTAAATGCTCACTGAGCGGCTATGCCTACCTACTGATTATGTAACGTTCCATCAAAGCATTTTATGTGCTACATGACGACGAGGACGAATACCTCGTTATGTGGCATGTGCCATAATGGTTGTTATATCAGATTGACTCTCACACACAATTGCCGGCCACGAGAAGATCGATGTCTACCCGTGCAAGCCTAGTGTCGTTCTCCACACGAGGAGTCCCTGTGGATGTTCTTAGGCCTACCGAAGCCATATGGGCCAAACTTCATGGGTGAGGTCCACCTCCAACAGCTGAAGAAGTATCCGGAGACGGTTCGGCTCGTGTCTCTTCAATTTCTATTTGTGACCTTGAAAACTTCTCTCTTCTTTTCTCCTTTATAAAGTGCTTCTCATGTTGCGTTCGTCTCCCCTGAAAGTACGAAAACTCTCTCTACATCTTTTGTTCCTCTTGTTTCTGAATATCTTGTCTCGATCGTCATCGTTATTTGTGCCATGTCCAGGGTTTAGTGATTACGTTTGCGTAGTTGTGATTTTGAACTGTGTGAATTGTCTAGTGAAAATAAGGTGTGAATCGACCTTTTTAAACTTATTCACTTGCAAGGTAAATTTATTGCTTATTATCACTTTCTTCAAGTCAGCCAAACTTGCTAATCTTTCTGTGAACAAGCTCAGGAGATTGATGAAATATGTAACAATACTAATGCACAAATGCATTTGGAACCTGTAAACACACACAAAAATAACAATGTACTTTTAAGAAATTAAACCTTTCATAAAACAGAACAAAGTTAAACAAATGTATATGTGGAGATCATATATAATCTTGCATGATTCTTTTAGAACTTGTTCCCTAGCATCACTATAGCCTTCTTTTCTCGTGGAACCAAAATCACGAAAAACAGTAATTCCACTTCGAATCCATATTTCTATCAAAATTGGACACGCAAAACAAACAGTAATACGAAAGACAGATTTCTCAAATGGGAGTTGTTTTTTTATGGCCAGAAAGATTCTTTTATCTTCCCGCCAATATATAACGAAACTAACAATTAATTCCACCAACACAGAGATTAAGTAAAAATATAATAAATTCCACGTTATACCTATGAAAATTTTAGATGCAGAAACCAGTTAGATAACTTGTCGCGCTTGCATACCTTGTTCCCCTTCTTCATACAATACCTGGGAATTTTTGTGACTGTTTAATAACTCTAAAAGTTTATTTTGATCGGGGAGAAGGAAAACCTAAAATCATGTTTCCATGTAGATGGAAGCTATGTAGTACGGAATCGCCGAGGATGATGCGCTTCTTGCTTCGGAATCGGAAACAGAATCGCAAGCATTTGGAATCTCTCGGAATCACGCTTCCAAAAATAAAGTTTTTAGAAGCATACGATTCCAAGTTTGGAGCATTTTGGAAGTTCGAAATTGTTCATATCATATTAAAAAATCTAAACAAACCAATAACTAGTTTTTGATTTCTAATTTATCAAACGGTTTACTTTAGCTAACTTTGTTAAAAACATTAAAATTTACAGATTTCAAGAGTTTTCTTTATTTTTAAATGATTTATAATTAAATTATAAGTTGGATATTGTTATTTAAATTTTTTTATTTATGATGTTATGTTAAGTGATTTATGATATATAGCTATATATATATATATATACGCTTCCAATACGTACCCGCTTCCCTAATTTTTTAAAAAAAATCGATTTCGCACCTCTAAACGCTTCCATTTCTGTGTACCCGCTTCTGATTCCATGTAGCGTAGGATGGAAGACGATGTCGAACAGTGCCAAAACAAAAGAGTACCCTTTAAGATAATGTACGATGGTTTTGAGATTCAACACCCTCCACATCATTTTTTAACTTTGCACATCATTTTTCTTTTTCTCAACCTAAGCATCCAACACCCACTAAAATTTTGCACCTTATAGTAATTTTGTTTGATAAAATCAACACTCTACCCCACATTATTTATTTTGTATTAGTTTCTTTTATATTTTAGTTTTTGTAGTCATATATTAATAACAATTTGCAATCAAACCTAAATTGAGTAATTATTTTTTTAATATATTCTTAATTAATTTTATCTTATATTCTTAATTAATTATTTTCTTCCAAATATGAAAAGTTGAAATAAATTTGTTACACTACATCAAGACACAAACTACTGTTCTTTTTTGAAACTTTTTTAAAAACCTTAAAAAATGATGATAGCAAAAATCAGTGTTCTAAAATACGGCCGTATAGGTTATATATACTATGTATATACGTTGTACAATGAGAAACCATACTGTATTTGTATTATACAGTATAGTTATATGGTGGAAGACAATACGGTCATATATACGGGGTATCGTATATATAGTTTCCATATTTTTTGTAATAAAAAAAATTTCTTAATAAAATTATGTCTGTTTTGTAAAGTAACCCTAAAATAATAACAAGACTGTAGTACGAGAGTTACATAAAGATGACTTGATGAAGCAGAAATTTCTAGTTTTGAGTTTGAGTCTAATGATGATCATGTGTTAGATCTATATAGAGTTTAAATGATATGATTTTGAAAGTTAAATTGTGTAATTTTTTTGATTTGACATTGCATTTCTAGAAGCTTTTATAAGTTACATGAGGGTTAATATTTTCATTATTTTATTTTTTAGATTTGGAATTTGTAGTTTGTATTTCTTTTTAATTTTTCATAGTACATATTATGAATTATTATTATTTTCTTTATAAAAATATTCGTCGTATAGACATATATAGCCGTATATACAACTATACACTATATAGTGGTTTTCTGTACGACTAAGGTATAACGTGTTTTTGAACACTATATACTAGAAAAGATGATATTTTTTTGTCCGAATAAAGTGAAACAAGTCCTTGTTTATAGAGAATGAAATCCTAGAATGGATTATAACATAATATTATCTAACATAAATTATCTCAAATAATTGGGGTGAAAAAAAAATTATAGAGGCCATGTTTGTTTCGTGATTGCAAGCGACTGCGACCAGTGACCACAACCAAAAATTTGATTTTATCTTTGTATCACAGTCGCTACGACCAGCGACTCATTTTTTTAGAAAAAATTACTTTTATAAAAAATTTTTAAAAAAGTTATACATTTTTTAAGAATGAAAAAATTAATTTTATTTTTTATTATACTATTTTCTTTTATTTTTAATAATTTGATTTTATATTATATACTTTTATTTTTATTTTTATTCATATGATTTTATTTTATATAATTTTTTTCTTTTATAATTTCATTTGATTTTATATAATTATATTTTATTTTATAGAATTATCATTTATTTTTAATAATTTCATTTTATTTTATATAATTTTATTTTAATCTATAAAATCTCATTTTATTTTATATAATTTTAGTTGATTTTATAGTATTTTATTTTATTTTCAAATTTTATTCTTATTTTACGTAATTTCTATAATTTCTATAATTTTTATCATTTTATATAATTATATTTTATTTTACATTACTTAACTAATTTATATTAGTTTTTGATGTTTTTAATTTATTTTCTTTTTATTTTTTTATTTTTTAATTAATTTTATATTATTTTATTTTATGTTATTATTTTTGAAAAAGAAATTTAGTCGCCACAAATCAATGAATAAAATAGCGACCAGAAATTTGAGTCTTTGATAGTTGGCGACTGGTCGCTGCGAGTAGTCGCTGAATAAAATAGCGACCAGAGATTTGAGTTTTTGATAGTTGGCGACTGGTCGCTGCGAGCAGTCGCTGAATCAGCTTCCACAAAACAAATATGTTTTGGTCGCGGTCGCCAGTGACTACCAAAGAAATAAGATTAGAATCTCAATATCCAATAAAAATAAGCACATGTTTTATCTAAATATTATTTTTTTAAAAAGCCAACCAATCACTACGCACCACGTGACATAAAGACCAATTGTTTTACAATTCATGGTGTTGAATCTTTTCAACAATGTTGAAACCACCTCAACATTCTCTTTTCTCAAGAAACCATTCCAGCATATTCAACAAGTGAAAATTTTTTTCAACTCTATAATTCTTCACTATTGTAAGTAGTCTAAGAAAAAGGCTGAGCTGCTATAATGGGAGAGTATTGTTTAACAAATAAGATGAGCTGACAGCTTAAGAGAGGATAAGTCGAAAAACTAGTAAACGAAACAAAGGAGTAAATTAGCTTTATTTTTGATAGAGCGGATAAGTTGAGTCTTTTGGGAGAAATCGAAGAGTTTTAAAGTTTAGACATAATTTGGAGAAATCTAAGAAATAACTCAAATGAGACTGATGTGGCGATTGATGTGGTTGTCTAAAAAAAAAGAACTAAAAAAGTACAGTTGATGTGGCTACCTTACAAGGCCACAATTACCTTCTTTTATATATATATATATACTAGAGATTTAAACGAGTTTTTGTTGTTTTTTTATATTAATGAACAAGGTATATTTGAGGTGGTACATTTATTATGTCTAAAGTTATTATGGTTATGTGTATGTTTTAAATAGTATTTCTAACCAAAAACAATTCAAAGTGTATTTAAAATCTAGGGATTTAAATCCAGACTACGTCCGGACAAAAACATACTAATAACTTCGAATAATATATTTATTTAATTATTGTCATTTTTAATAATGTTACAACTAAATTAATGTCATATTGAAAAAAACAGGTATGCTAATAAGTACAAATTTACATTATATGTCGAGTTGCTCATGGTTAGGATGATCTAACTAATAATTTGGTACCAGGGTTCGATTCTTACCCACTGCATTATAGTAACTTAAAAAAGAGATTTTAGAGGTGGGCTTTAGGCTATGGATCGGGTCTTGTCGATCCAATGTTGACAAAAAAAAAATTTACATTATATATCTACATATTCTCTAAGTGATTGATAGAGGTCCTGTTTGTATCTTGGCCACAGGCAGCGATCGCGACCAACGACCGTGATCAGAAATTTGGTATTCTTGTTTGTTTCACAGTCGCTAGCGACTAAATTTTTTTTTAACTTTTAGAAAAATTTATTGGAAAGAGTATATATATTTATAAGAATAAATTAAATATTTTTTTATAAATCAATGTTATATTATTTTATTTTATATATATATTTTTTATATAGTGATTTTATTTTATTTTATAATTTTTTTTATATTTTATATAATTCAATTAATTTGATATAAATTAAATTTATTTTATATAAAATTTATATTATATCATTTTATATAACATTAATCTATTTATATCTTTCTATATAGTTTTATGTATTTTAATATAATTTTTTCATTTTATATTATTCAAATTTATTTAATATCTTTTTTTTTAATTTTTCTTATTTTATTTTATTTTTTTATTTAAATTTATATAGTTTTTCTTTATTTTATATAATTTTTATTTTATTTTATATAGTTTATAATTTTGTATAATTTTATTTTATTTTATATAAATTTTTTTATTATTTGATATAATTTTATTTTATTTTGTTTTCCATTTTTATAATTTTTGTTTTATTTTATATAATTTTTCTTTATTTTATATAACTTTTATTTTATTTTATAAATTTTTATTTATTTCGCCAGCAACCACCAAACAAACAAAGCCAATATGTAATGAAATCTACAGCATGTTCTACATTGCCCGACACAACACTCTACCCCTTTGTAGTACTTCAACTGCAGTTGGCATATCCATCGAATCTCTACCAATCAAGTACTTTGGGTTGCCACTAACCACTAAAACAATGATCAAGACTAATTTCGAGTCTCTCATCGCCAAAATTAAGTCACGGATTAATTCATGGAGCTCCAAATCTCTGTCTTATGCTGGGAGATTACAATTTATATAGTCTGTGTTTACTAATACTTCGAATTTCTGGTGCTCCACCTTCAGATTACCGAGTAAATGTCTTAAAGAAATTGAGAAACTTTGTTCTAATTTTCTCTGGTCTGGTACTTCCACTGTATCAACCAAGGCTAAGGTTAAATGGGTTGATGTTTGTATGCCTAAGGATGAGGGTGGATTAGGCTGATTTGGAGATTGGTTTCTGCAGCTGATTCATTATGGGTTAGTTGGACTAGACACTATCTACTGCGATATGCTTCTTTTTGGGATGCCAAAGATGGTTCCCATGGAGGTTTATCCGTATTTCACAATTACAATTAATTATGGACTCCAAGCTTTCTTCTGGTTTGATAATTGGTGTGAGGTAGGGAAACTTACTGATATAATTGGTGCTGCCGAGACTTATATTTTGGTCTTAATAGGGATGCTCATATTGTTGATGCTTGTGATATTGCTGGTTGGCGTTTCCGTGCAGCATGTACTTAACGATTCCTATACCTCATTCATCAGCTCTCTCTACAGCCATTACCTAGTATCACCCAGAGTTCAGAGGTGTTTCTTTGGAGGCATTCGAACACAGGTTATAAGCATGTATTCTCTTCCAAAGAAACATGGCAGTAAGTGCGCAACAAAAAATCCAAAGACAAACTAGAGCAAGCTAGTGTGGTTTCCACAAAAGGTACCTCGTTTCTCTTTTATCATTTGGTTGGCTTTCAAGGATCGCCTCTCTACTGGTCTTAGGATGAGAGATTGGAAAGTTATGCAATCGTGTGTTTTTTTGTGGGGAGGGAGATGAATCAAGGGACCATCGCTTCTTCGCTTGTCCGTATTCTTGTACCATTTGGTTGGCTCTTTGCGAGGGTTTTCTTGGTACCTCCATCAACCATGATTGGTCCATCACTGTGAATACATTACTACAACATAGACTTCCGCTTCTGGATCAAGCTCTCCTTAGGATGTTATTCCAAACATCGATTTATTATGTATGGCGTGATCGTAACTTGAGAATTCATGTTCGACTATCCCAATGCTTACTCATACCATTGATACGGTCATTCGTAACCGTATTTCATCGCTGCAATACAAGTTTCCCTATAAGCTTGAATGCCTGCTTCGCAGGCGGTTCGAAATCAGACATACCTGATGATTTTAATTCATTATTTTACTATTCTTATTGGCTATTGATTATTGGTTCATTGGTTTATTCCAACATTTTTACCACTTGTAAATATTTTTTTTTTTTGTTGATCAATAAACTTAAAATTTCAACCAAAAAAAAAAAGAAATTTATAGCATGTTTACTTTACCAAAAACAAAAATTGTTACTTGTTCATGCTAATTAATTGATAAATTTTAGTATTTCTACTTTTAAACATTGATATATTTTGTTTAAAAAAAAATCCCTTAAGTATGAATTACAAAAATAATATAAAACTTATTAGATTTTGGTTGCTAAGTGAAATTTTTCTTACTTGCAATTACATATTTAATCAATTCTTATTTCCAATTGTTTCAGACGTTTCTTTTTTTTTTTGTCAACAAACTTCTTCTTCATTAAATTAAAATATTGTCATTGGTTGGTACACATTAATTACTAACTTAGCTACCGCATTTGCGTTTTTCATTTTCACTTCTCCAAATAAATCGAATCTCAAATTTTTCGAAAGAGCTCGAGGCTGCAACTATGTCGGAACAGATTCCAAATATCTTTGATGACTGTGAGTTGTTCCTGATTGCTTGAAGTAGGCCGAGACAATATGATTTGAAGATTACTTTCCTCCATCGCTGATCAGAAGGCTGATACTCTCTGCGATGAGGGGAGATGCCATGTTTTCTTCCACCTCCGAGTGAGTTATTTCTGGAGCTCTATTCCCAAATTCCCAGATTCGTCTGTCGATCTGAGTTCCACGCAACATCAATCTTATAGGTAATGATATCGCCTTCTTCCTCCTCTATTTCCTCTGGTCGTGTGTTCAATTCTTTGAGAGCTCTCTCGTCTGAGTTCTGATAATCTTTGTGCAATTTGCCAATCAATCGCTTCCTTTGTAGCTTTAGTAATCGTTTCGATTTCACTGAATCTGCCTTGATTGAATATTAGATGATTTCTTGATATCCAGAGATTCCAATATCCGGGGAGACAACAAGGTTTCTCCTAATCCTGATGGTGGTAGATTCTTCCTCTCCTTAACGATCCTCAGTCCTTCTAACGTGTTTGTGCTTGTTGTAGGTTCCAGAGTGTTGCTCAGTGGTGCTAAGTCCAATGTCTTGATAGCGTATGGGCATGTAAATAGGACATGGTGAGGAGATTCCAGAGTTCCACATCTCACACATGTCCCTTCCACATTTATGTTCAGTAATCTTAGTGTTTCACCTGTCGGAATCGCATTCTTCAGTGCTTTCCACAGGAAAGACTTTATCTTTGGTGCTATGGAACTTTTAGGGTTTCAAGCTGTTATTTCCCTGGATGTGCATCAAGTTTCACAATGCTAAGAATAACTCAATTTTAAGGTTAAAATCACTCAAACCTTAGGCTCCCAAATCTCATAAATTGTGCTACAACTTCAGCACCTTCTTATAAAGGGAGATACACCTCAAAACTCAAAAACACAAAAATGGAAAAATTAACTTTAGATAACTCCTAAAGAAAGTAAACTTAACAATTCAAATATGTATCTTTAGCTTCTTCTAACTTGATTGTTAAGCAAGCTTAAACAACATTCTCTCCTTTAAGCTTGAAATCAACTTTCTTCACATCTTTGACTCTAATAAGTTCTCTCATCTCTTTGAACTTATTTCTTCCAAGTGCCTTTGTTAGTATGTCTGCCTTTTGCTCATTTCCTGGAACATACTCGACCTCAACTTGTTCATTTCCTATACACTCTCGTATGAAATGGTATCTCTTGTGTATGTGCTTGCTCCTACCGTGGAATACTGGATTCTTCGTTAATGCAATGGCCGATTTGTTATCAATCCGGACAGTAGTCTTCTCACACTCCTTTCCTGTTATTTTAGCAAACAGTTTTTGAAGCCATATGGCTTGTTTTGCAGCTTCTGTGGCTGCCATAAATTCTGCTTCACACGAAGATAGAGCCACTGTCTCTTGCTTTTGTGTACACCATGTTATCAAACAATCAGCAAGGTAAAACATGTAACCTGTTGTGCTTTTCCCGTCGTCTTCATCCACATTATGTGAGCTGTCGCTATAGCCTAGAAGTTTTGAATGACTTGATCGTGTGAACACAAGGCCAAAGCTTAATGTTCCCTGTAGGTATCTCAGAACTTGTTTTAGCGCAGCTCCATGGGATCCTTTAGGTTGATTCATGTACCTGCTTAACATACCGACACTAAATGATAAATCAGGACGAGTATGAAGAAGATATCGAAGGCATCCAATGCTTTTCCTATATTTTTTTTTGCATATATTTTCTTCTTCCTGAGACTTNTTTTTTTGCATATATTTTCTTCTTCCTGAGACTTTGATAACTTGAGGTTTTGATCCATTGGTACATGA
>OVAX01003071.1:0-23024 GCA_900406405.1 Lepidium africanum
GAAAACATTGAGAATATAGGAGAAGAAGGAGAAAACCAACAACAAGAACTTCGAAGGTCAAATAGACAAGTAAATACTCCTAGTTATCTCAATGATTATGTTTACTTGCGGACATGGAATGTGCAAAATTGCTTCTCATGATTGACAATGAACCATCAAGTTTTGATGAAGCAGAGGACTCGGTTGAATGGACTAAAGCTTGTCTAAATGAAATAAGATCGATAAACAAGAACAAGACATGGTTCTTGGTTGACAAACCGAAGGGAGCTAAGGTAATTGGACTCAAATGGATTTTCAAGATCAAAAGAAACACTGATGGTTCAATTAATAAGTTCAAAGCAAGGTTAGTAGCAAAAGGGTATGTACAAAAACAAGGCATAGATTACGAAGAAGGTTTTGCTCCGGTTGCAAGAATTGAAACAATTTGAATGCTCGTTGGGATAGCTGCGGATGAAGGATGGGAGATACATCATCGTGATGTAAAAACAACATTCTTACATGGAGAACTCAATGAAGAGGTTTATGTCTCTCAACCCGAAGGATTTGAAAATAAGGGAGAAGAGCATAAAGTTTTCAAACTTTCAAAGGCATTATACGGTTTAAGACAAGCTCCAAGACCATGAAATGCTAACCTAAATCAGATTTTGAAAGGTTTAAATTTCAAAAGATGTTTGAAGGAGAATGCCGTGTATCAAAACGAAGAAGGAGGAAAGGTTTTCATAGTTGCAGTCTATGTTGATGATCTTCTTGTCATAGGGAATTCCATCGAAGTCATCAAAGAATTTAAAGAAGGAATGACAACAAAATTCGAGATGACTGATCTAGGGAAGCTTACATATTACCTTGGGATCGAAATGGAACAAGACAACAAAGGGATAATAATTAAACAAGAAGCTTATGCACTTCGAATTCTTCAAGAAGTGGGCTTAGACACTTGCAATCCTACTTAAGTTCCAATGGATTTTGGTTTGAAAGTTTTGAAAGATTTGGAAGAAAAACAAGTCGATGCTACAACTTATCAAAGGAGAATAGGATGTCTTCAATATCTTCTACATACAAGACCCAATCTAGCTTTCTCGGTAGGAGTTTTAAGTCGTTACATGCAAGATCCAAGAGAGTCTCATGCTATAGCCCTTAAGCAAATACTAAGGTATGTAAAAGGAACTTTAAATTATGGCCTTAGATACGAAAAAGGAGGAACAAAAGAGATCATAGTGTATAGTGATAGTAGTCACAATATTGATGCCGATGATGGAAGGAGCACAATGGGGCATGTATTATACTTAGGAAAAAAACCAATTTCTTGGTGTTCTCAAAAGCAAAAAACGGTGGCTCTATCCTCATGTGAGGCTGAGTTCATGGCTGCAACGGAAGCAGCAAAACAAGCTATTTGGCCTCAAGAGTTGATGAGTGAAGTCACAGGAAAGGAGTGCAAGAGAACGATGATTCAACTCTACAACAAGTCAACCATAGATCTCACAAAAAATCCAGTCTTTCATGGCCTTAGCAAACACATACACAAGTGTTATCATTTCATTCGTGAGTGCATTGAGAATGGTCAAATTGAAGTTGAGCATATGTCCGGAAACAAGCAATGTGCGGACATACTAACAAAAGCTTTGGCAAGACTCAAGTTCAAGGAGATGAGGACATTGATTGGACTTCAAGATCTTTCGAAGAAATCCTTTGAGCTTAAGGGGGAAAATGTTGGATAAGCTCAAAAAAAAAGATAGCTTGGAGAACAAGGTTCTAACAAGATATTCTCCAAGATACACTAGGATTAGAAGTATATAATCCTAATAGGTTTAGGTTTAATAAATGTGTGTTAAATCTATAAATATCGTAGTTGATTTGTGACTAAGGCAAGAATTTGAGTTGTTTAGTTTTGAGCGTATTTTCTAAGCAATAAAGAAGTGCTATTTCTTTAATCAAAGTATTCAGCAAAGCATCAAAGTAATCTCGAGTTTTGATTTCAATCCTTCAAGATTGTTCTCTTTTAGTTATTCTACTACAACTATTCATATAAACTTGGCAAATTTATATGTTACACCAATTCATGAAATTCCAAAATTAACATTTAACTAAGTGAACTACTTAATCAAACATACTTTGTGAATGTTCATTGTTTTATTGGATATTAAATCTGATTTTTTTTAAAACAAAGTTCCAACAACGTTTTAGATAAAAAATTATGATGTTCGGTGGCGAAGAAGCGATTTCCGGTGAACTACTTCGATGATTTCACATGACTTTTTTGGAAGATTTACCAGTTTTCTTTTTCATTTATTCTCTTTTAATGGTGTTGAGCAAACAGATTTCTTTCAGTGGATCTGTATGACAGAGACAATTAGGAGGAGATGGGTTATAGAGAACCTAAGGTCTCTGTGTTCGGTTCTGAGTTTCGATGAGTCTGAAGCAAACAAAACCAGATTCAAGATGGTCATAGTCCGATTTAATCCTAACTGCAAGGATGGATTAAATCTATCAAAAAATAAAAGGTTTTGTCAATCAGAGGTCTTTACGAAATCTAAAGGGGTTTGTACAAGGGAACAATCAGAGATTAAATTGAGGATTGCAGAGTAGGGATGATCTGTCTCAGTTGCAGGTGACTCCTGGGTCTTCCGCTGGATCCCTACGAAATCCTTTCCATGTGTCGTTTGGGATCTAAGCTCCAATTTCATGACCAAATCAAAGGTTTACTGGATTAGCCTGTGTATGGTATGCTATGAAGGGTCAATTCAGAGTACGATGACACAAATGTCAGTGGTGGAAGGAAGGGCCTTTTTGTAATATCTAATATCTCAATGGATATCAAGGGAGCTACAGAGAATTATGCCTTCTTGGTGTCCAATTTCTGTAAATTTTAGAAATTACAATGCATCTGATTTGGAAAGCTTGATATCGCGACCTCATGGCTATAATCTCAATGTGGGTCCATCTGAAAATCTCGGGTGTATAAGTGGAGATGAGAAATTACATATCCTTTTTCCCAAAGTAACGAAGCCATGTATCTTTGGGTTGATTCGATATTTAATTTTCACAGATCTGGATTCCTACTTCTCTTTCCCCTTTCCTTATGGGAGGCTCCGATTTATGGCACCTTTTGTGCTTCAATTCTGGGAAGTATCTTTACTCCAGAATCTCATGAACTCTCTATATATAGGAAGACTCCTATGTCAGTATATTCACAAACTCTCGATTTCTAAGATTTCTTTGGTGTTGCATTTGATCTACAGCAAAGTCAAGATGGCCCAGCTTTCTGCAAAGAAGAAGATGAATCAAGGAGCGTCACCAGTTCCTATTCCTCAAATCAAGATCCCTAAATTCGACAATAGTGAATTGGTGGCCAAATGTTCCAAAGTTCTCTTGGGACACTATCTGAATACTGCAAAGCAGGATGTTGGAGCTCTCCTTCAAAGACTTCCACGAATTTGGCGTGTGGAGGACAGAGTGACAGGAACAGACTTAGGCTTTGGCCGGTTCCAGCTCACATTCAAGCACAAAGAAGACATGGAGGAGGTTTTGAAAATGGGGCCTAGTCACTTCGATGGGTGGATGATAACCCTCGACAGATGGACTCCTAGAGCTCCGGAGGATTACCCATCGTTTCTAAGGATGTGGGCTAAGGTGACAAATATCCCACCTGAACTTGCTGCAGAGTTAGTTTTTTAAGCTATAGGAGCACAACTGGGCAAAGTAATCAATATTGATGTGGAAGGTGCTCGAATTTTAGTAGAGATTAATGTTTAAAATGCGCTAGTCACTAAAACAGTGGTTGAGTTTGAAGATAGTGAAGACATATATGTGAAAATCATCTATGAACGTCATCAACGTATATGTTCTTTCTGTAATTACCTTAACCATGACGTCTCAAGGTGTAAGAGGTTAATGGAACAAGAGAATCGGAAAGCAAGTATGTCAAGAGCAGAGAGGATGGAACGTCTTCCAGATCGGTACTAGAGCTTTAAAGGAGCTTTGGTGAATAATGAAAAAGTTGATGCTGAAGGGAAGTATGAGTCACGTGGAGGCAATCCAAAATCTTTTGATCAGTACGGATCAAATTTCTCTAGGTCACAGATTCATCAAAGGTATGTTCCAAAACCAAAAATTGGTGTTGAAGGGTCAAATAATCCTGAATCTGTCCCGAAGGCGGCTGTTGTGGAGGAGAAGAAAACCACTGCTTCCTTGAAAAAAAGAAAGGAACTGCAGCCCTCGGAGGGTGCTGGTGCCAAATACTTGGATCAAGGAGAAGGATTAGATAAGATTTCCTCAAATTTGCAGGTTTTGGACCAAAGAAAGGATGGTACAGACGACATGGCTGCAACGAATGATTTTGATCCTATGAACTGTGACTTACTCTCGGAAAGTAAGTCGAATGACGAGGCTAAATCAGAAAATCTTATCACAGTTGAAGATCTTGAAAGATTCCAATCTGAAGGAACAATCACTGCAGAGTAAAAAGAGGACCTTATGAAATCAGACCTGATTAAGGCAAGGAGTAAGCCTCTACTTCCAACTAGGAAGAACAATCCTTAGACTAATCGCCCCTCTTCTTCATATTCGAGTAAGAATGGGTCAAAGACTACAAGCCCGATGATAGGAATGAAGTCAAAGAAGCAAAATCTGGTTAATGTGGTGGCTCCAGGAAAAAGAGGAGGCAAACAATCCAAGGTTTCAAATGCGGTTGCATCGTCTTCCACAAAGGCATCGTCCACTTAACTATTTTCTTTGGTTTTATGTTTAAGATTTTATCATGGAACTGTCAGGGTATTGGGAACCCTATTTCCCTAAATCATTTGAGAGATATCAATAAAAAGTTCAAATTCGATTTTCTTTTTCTTATGGAAACGAAGAAAAATTTGAATTATATGGAAAATTTGCTAGGAAATTTCAACATGGACAACATTATCGTTATTGATCCCATAGGAACCAGCAATGGCCTATCCCTTTTATTTCGAAAATGTTTTAATGTGACCACAAATTATAAGGATAAAAATCTTATTAATATATCCCTTGAGCTAAGTGGTAAACAAACGTTTCTAACGTTCATCTACGGTGAACCCAATCATTCTCAACGAGATAATGTTTGGGAGAGAATTAACAGATTTACTACTCAAAGAACAGAAACTTGGTTCATCATAGGAGATTTTAACGAAACCTCTGGATATCATGAGAAAAAGGTAGCCGTATGCGTAGTATTCAATCTTTTGTGCCTTTTAACACAATGTTACTAAATGGGGGCTTCATCGAATTTCCTTGTATTGGTGATACATGGTCTTGGAGGGGTGTTCGTCAAAATAAAATAATCCGGTGTAAATTGGATAAAGCTTACGGGAACGAGGAATGGTATTCTTTATTTCCTTATACAACAATGGAATATTTGCAAATGATCGGGTCGGACCAGAGACTAATTATCACTTTGATAAGGAATAATGAAATTCGTTGATCCCCGAGTTTCTTCTTTGATAAGCGCTGGCTTGGTAAACCAGGTTTTTACAATATTGTCAAGAATGGATGGAAGCGATATGCACACTTACAGGGCAATCACATTAGGATAAAATATCCAATTGTAGAAGAGAAATTTCCCGATGGAGGAAAGGTAATATTCTCCCAGGAATTTAAAAAATTAAAGCTCTAAAAAATAAACTGGAAGAGATGAAGAAGCAAGATTCTTGCCCGACATCGGAAATTAAGGATGTAAATCACGAGCTATATTTAGCATATAAGGAAGAAGAGACATACTGGAAGCAAAAGAGTCGGAACAAGTGGCTATTGGAAGGGGACTGTAATAAAAAAAAATTTCATGCTCAGACAAAACAACATCACGCAAGAAATCGAATAACCGGAATCTCAAATGAAATAGGTGAATGACTGGACAAAGAAATGGAAATCGAAGTAGAGGCAGCTAAGTATTTTGATTCCCTTTTTACCTCTAACGGGACCGTTATGACAGATGAGTCTCTTGAAGGTGTTGAGGCCCGTGTAATGGATGTAAACAACCTTTTCCTATTAGCAAATGCAATGGAGGAGGAGGTTAAAATAGTGTTATTCGTGATGGATGCCGGGAAAGCTCCGGGTCCGGACGGTATGACAACACTGTTTTTTCAAAGTTCTTGGAGTTTCATCAAAGAAGATGTAACTCGGGTGCTCAATGATTTTATTGCCACATGATTATTCGACAGAAATATTAACCTTACGAATATTTGTTTAATTTCCAAAAACTGAAAAACCAACGAAGATGGCTGAATTCAGACCTATTAGCTTGTGTAATATAATTTACAAGGTCATTTCAAAGGTGGTTAGTCTGCGACTAAAGAAGATTCTTCCAAAACTAGTTTGTGATACTCAATCCGCTTTTGTTTCAGGCCGATTAATTTCAGATAATATTTTGATAGCCCAGGAGATGTTCCATGCGCTTCGAACAAACAAGAAGATAAAAAGTGGCTATATGACCATTAAAACATATATGAGCAAAGCTTATGACAAGATAGAATGGGATTTTCTGCGTTCACTCCTTTTAAAGCTCAGGGTTCCAATCTACTTGGGTAAATGGAATTATGCACTGCGTTTCCACAATGAATTATTCTGTTCTGATCAATGGTATACCGCGAGGACGCATAATTCCGAAAAGGGGTTTGCGTTAAGGGGATCCATTATCACCATACTTGTTTATCTTATGTACAAAGGCCTTGATAGCCAATCTTAAATTGGTAGAATCCCGAAGTCAGCTGACAAGGATTTCGGTAGCAAGAACCTGTCTAAGTGTCTCGCATCTATTATTCGCAGATGATAGCTTATTCTTCTGCAAGGCTAACACGGCAGAAACAGAGACGATCCTTCACATATTGAAGGAGTATGAAAGAATTTCGGGTCAACAAATTAATTTTGCCAAATCGTCAATTCAATTTGGAAAAGATATAGATGTGGTGAGAAGACATGAGATTTAGGAATGTCTAGGCCCTCAGAACTCTTGGTGGGATGGGCATGTATTTGGGTCTCCCTGAAGGACTTGAGGGTGCCAAAACCAAAGTTTTTGCTTTTGTAGCGGACAAAATAAATGCTAGGATAAATTCTTAGTCGGCAAAATTTCTGTCGAAAGGAGGGAAAGAAGTCTTGATCAAATCGGTCCTGACTGCAATCCCTTCTTATGTTATGTCGTGTTACCGACTTCCCAAGACGACGGTAGCTAAGATTTCGGCTGCTATTGCAGAATTTTGGTGGCAAAACTCAAATTCCACTAGAGGAATTCATTGGACTAAATGGGAGAATCTCTGCCGATCCAAACCTGAAGGCGGACTAGGTTTTCGGGCAATTGAAGAATTTAACTCTACTTTGTTGGCAAAGCAACTTTGGCGGCTATTAGATCATCCCAGCTCACTTATATCCCGGATTTTCAAAGCACGGTATTTCGAGGGTTCCAATCCTCTTGTACCACGTCGAGTTTACTCCCCTTCATACGGATGGAAGAGTATTACCTCTGTGAGGGCTTCGGTAATGAAGGGACTTATTAAACGAGTAGGAAATGGAGAATCAATCCGAGTCTAGTCGGACCCATGGATTCTAGATAAATTCCCCCGTCTGGCGAGGGGGTTTGCGTTGCATATTCATCCGAGACTGCCAGCCTCGAATCTGATTGACCCTCGAACTTGGTTGTGGAGGACACCGCTTATAAAACAATTTTTTGAACCCCAGGATGTACGTTTGATCTTGGGAATACATATTCCACGAGGTGAAATACCAGATAGATTTGGATGGTACTTTAATAAATCAGGTAGTTATTCGGTCAAATCCGGATATTGGGCGGAAAGAACTCTATCCTTGGTCCAAAGCTATGCTTTTAGACCAAATATACAAGACTTGCAAGCGCAAGTCTGGAAGAGAAATGCTCCACAGAAATTAAAGCACTTTGTATGACAGACTATTTTTGGACATTTGGTGGTAAAATCAAACTTGAGTCACCGGGGTATAAATTGTGATCAACGTTGTGACCGGTGTGGTGCGGAATCTGAAACAGCTAATCACATTCTTTTTGAATGCCCTCCAACTATTCAGACTTGGGCTCTCTCGAATATCCCTTCGTGTCAATCTTTTTCGGGACAATCTATATTCGCTTAACATTGATTTTCTGGTTTGGCGTTTACCGCACACTAAAGAGTTTAAGAGTTTTCCGTGGATTCTCTGGTATCTTTGGAAGGCTAGAAATGATTAAAAAATTTCTAATATCGACAGGGACCCTCAGGAGGTCCTCAAATTGGCGGAAGATGAAGCCCATTTATGGACGGAAGCCCAAAAGGGGAGAATAGATTTTCAGTCTTGTTATCATGTGACAGTTTCTTCCCATTCTGATATAATATCTCATCCTTTAGCAAGAGACCCGGCTTTTACAGGTTACAAATGTATGGTGGATGCGTCTTGGAAGGACTCGGATCCTTTCTCAGGGATTGGCTGGTATTGTTTTCCGGACCAACTGGAAGGTACGCAAATGAGAACACAACATATTCGTAGAAGCCTCTCTGCTCTCCATGCGGAATTTGAGGGACTGCATTGGGCTATGTTATGTCTCCATTCTCTGCAGATTCTTGAAGTTACTTTCTTGGTGGATTGCTCATAACTGCTTAGTATGATAGAAGACCCTTCAGCCTAGCCAGCTTTTTCTCCGTGCTTGGAGGATTTTTGTCGCCTTCGGAGCTTCTTTCGTACTTGTTCAGTCGTCAAGATACCTAAAGCACTCAATCACAAAGCGGATAACCTTGCAAGATCAGCTAGAAGATCTTCCCGGACTTTTGCTTAATGTGTTTCTCTCTATTTTTTCTTGGTCTATGTTCTTTGTAATCTATGGTTATTATGAGTTAAGTTGACAAAAAAAAAAAAAAAGGAGTTCCACTGTTTTTACGTACACATCCCCGTAGGGTATTATTCGTTCTCTATTCGCAGATTCTAAAACNTAGGGTATTATTCGTTCTCTATTCGCAGATTCTAAAACCCTCTCTTATTCCAAACCATTTCGCGACGTTTGTTCTTCTCTGAGCGAGATCTAAAACCATTATGGCTACCTCCTTCTTCCGGCGACTGGCTAAATCAGCTCCGATTACATTTGGATATCAAAGCAAATCTGGTTGTAGCACTTCCCGATTCTCTGCCGGCGCAATCGCTGCACTTTCCGGCGGATTCTCTTATTACTACTTGACTTCCGGGAACAATCTGGTGACTATTATTCTGTTCTGTTCACTTTCTAACATTTTTTCTATCGTCTTTGTCCATTAATTTTTATGCCGAGCTAGTTTGATTCCTTTCTCGTGCATTTTGCCCAATGTATGTTTCATTGTATTTTACGTTCAATGAGACGAGGATAGACGAACAATATGAAACATATGATGTTCATAATAGCGTATTAAGGCCTTTCTTTTCAATTAATATGGCTTTGTACTTTGTGATCTCAGGTCTATCTGGATCAAACGAAGGAAGAGACTGGACCAAAAACTGGTGCGCTGTTTCATTCTTTGATTGCGTTTTCCCGTAATTTTCCTTTGGAAGCACTGAGACGTTTTTGCTACTAGCCTCTACTATGATCAGATTTTTATGTTAATTTCGTGTGTATTTTCTCGGGCTCTTTCCTATAGAGGTTTAAGACAGAGAATTTTCCCGTTGTTGGTTTCTGTCGGAATAGAGTATAGAAGATTTGTTATCATTAGTGTGTACCTTTCACATTTTACTTATTACTTGTTGTATTTTCTGTCTGGTTTCAGCTCTAAACCCTGATAAATGGCTCGAGTTTAAGCTTCAAGACTCTGCTAGAGTTAGCCACAACACACAGTTGTTCAGGTATTCAATTAATTTACCAATATTTTCTTCTAAAAATACACATTGGCTTTGGATTTGTGAAACTTTCGAGTTTTCCATAATCTGGTAACATGGTGATCACTAGGTTTGGCTTTGTGATTTATATTAGTTTTGTAACTGGAATGATATAGCATTTGTGGAAGTTGTTTCTTACTATTTCTGAAAGCTTCTTAAGCTCATATAGCTTTTAATTTCCATGATACTCCTGAATTTAAGTTTATATGTTCAAATGATAAACATATACATATATATTTTGGCGATAAAATTTGGTCTTCTTGTTTTTGGTTGATCTAGGTTTTCATTTGACCCCTCAGCCGAGTTGGGTCTACATGTTGCTTCTTGTCTCCTGACAAGGTATGTTGTGGTCACATTAATTTCGCTTTACAGGAAAAGAGATTTATTGGAACGACTTGAGAAATTTTTCTCAACTAAAGTAGTAAATCTCACCTTTTTCCTATTTCTTTTTACAGGGCTCCTCTAGGCTATAATGCTGAAGGAAAAACGAAATATGTCATCAGACCGTAAGTTCAGCTAAAACCTGCTCACTATCTATGCATATGTTTGGACAAGTACTTCCGAGTTTGCCTATCTGCTGCATTTTCTCTTTTGTTGAATGACTTCTCTGGCGCTCATTTTTATCACACATCCACACTAAATTTTCATCCTCTGATTAAGTTACTCTGTATTTTGATGATATTCATTTATATTTGGTGTGCTGTCTGCAACTTTTATTTGAGATTTGAAGTTACCAATTATGTGGTATCGGCCCTCTAAATTTCCACATTTTAGATTAGTCATACACGAACTTATCTTGCTTAATAATTTTCCAGATCTTTCCGTTTCTTGCTTTCTGCTATATAGCTATTTAATGCCTGTATTTTTGTATGTGAGGCTTCTTTTGACCTTATTTGTCTTTTTTTTTTTTTTTTGTGAATTAATCTCAGTTACACTCCTATATCAGACCCAGATGCTAAGGGCTATTTTGATTTACTGATTAAGGTATGAGTCTCACCCATGTGTGTCTCTTCTTTTGCTACTAATTTTATGCAAAGAAGTGGTTGTGTTCTGATTGCACCCTTGATGTGTTTTGAGCATGTTATGATGTTGTTGACTGCTTATTTAAGGTATATCCGGATGGAAAAATGAGTCAGCATTTTGCCAGCTTAAAACCGGGGGATGTATTGGAAGTAAAAGGGTATAATTGACTATTAGCCTTCTATATCTACTGGTTGGTGATAGTTCTTTACTCTATATGCTGTTTAACTATTTCTACCTTTTGTTTCTTGTAGACCCATTGAAAAGTTCAAATATACGCCTAATATGAAGAAACATATTGGCATGGTATACCCGTGCTCCCTTCTTACAACTAATTCTGCTAAAGGTTTCCTTACATAGACTGTTTTGTTTTCATGGAAGAGGAACTTTCAAAATCTGGACTGGACTAGTAATTTGTTTCTTATCTAAGCCTTTAAATAACTTTGTTTGCTCGCATCTGTTAATATGCCAGTCCCTAGAAATTCAGTCTATTCCTGAGGTGGCTTTTCCACTTTCCCGTTTAGTGGAATGATATTCTGACTTGTTATTTTGTATGTTGTGCGTAAAAGTCAATGTAATTAAAAATAAATTTTGACATTTAGTTTTCGGTTGGCTATCTGTTCTTAATGTACTTTATTGAAGATTGCTGGTGGAAGTGGGATTACTCCAATGCTCCAGGTGATTGATGCCATTTTGAAGAATCCCGAGGACAACACTCAGGTGACCATTTGTTGATATCTTATTGTTTTTCACAAATGATCTTTTATACCCAATATTGAAGTATGTAATTTATGCATACTAATTTGAACGGTGTCGTTCTAGACTTCTAGTGCTGGTTAGTGGTTTCTTTACCAGATCGTGAAAGTGTTACCTTCCTCTACATTTTATTTTAAAATCAGCTGAGATTTTTCAGAAAAAAAGAAGGTGCTAATAGGGGACTTTACAATTTCTTTTTATGCACAGGTATCATTGATTTATGCCAATGTTTCTCCAGATGATATACTTCTGAAGCAGAAGCTTGATGTACTTCAGGCTAACCACCCAAATTTGAAGGTAGAATCCCCTTGGATTTGTAAATTGACTGGTTACTAATAGCCTACCCATTTCCCTTAAAAAGACGTCCTTGTTGAAAATCGACAGGTATTCTACACTGTTGACAATCCTACTAAAAACTGGAAAGGAGGAGTAGGTTACATTTCAAAGGATATGTCTCTGAAAGGCTTACCTTTGCCCGCGGACGATACACTTATCCTTGTAAGTTACCTTACAATCTTCAGAACTATGGTTTTTTTATACGAAAGATTGTGTTTCTACAGTTTCTTACTGTTATTTTTCTTACTTTGGAGAATGCGAGTGTTTTATATCAGTTTACCATTTACTGTTACGAATTTGTTTTACGGACAAATAAATTATGGATAGAATTAAAATGATATATTATGTAGTAATGCTTTACCAATAAATCAGGTATGTGGTCCTCCTGGGATGATGGAGCATATATCTGGAGGCAAAGCTCCAGACTGGTCACAAGGAGAGGTTTGTACCAATTCATCAACATTTTGTTTTCTTGGCCATCAAATCACTTTAAAACCTTTGTGCTAAGAGTATCTAAACCCATGTTGAATATCTCTGATGGCTGTCAGTTCAATTATACTTAGCATCAGTGAACTGAAACAGAGACCTTTAATGATGATGTGTTCTAGTAAAGGCTATGAGATCGGCTCTTAGTAGCATAGTCCTTTATTTCCACTCTTGATAATGTGATTGCAAAAAAAGTTGAACCAAGTCATGGAATTTTTAGATTTAGAGTCGTTGTAGAGCTGTTGATGTCTAATGTCTCGTTGGCTTGTTTAATGGCAGGTCAAGGGGATACTCAAGGATCTCGGATACACAGAGCAAATGGTTTTCAAATTCTAAGAGAACTTGTGAATCAGAATCCCGGATCTCAGGAGGTTTTTTTCATGTAATAAAGTGGCCCCAAGCAAACATCGATTGATTCAGAATGAGCTTAAGACACTACGAAAATAAACAAACCAAAAAAGATGAGTTAGTCATTGTCTCCGGAGGTAATAGCAGGAACTAGATTTTGATGATAAATTTCCTTGCGTACAAGATATTGAATATGGTTTCATAGATACAAAAAAGTTGTGCATTTGCATACATGTCTGTGTTCAACTCATCTCTTTTGCTTAAGAGAAAGATCCATACTTAAAAGCAGCCTTCTCTAGTTCAACAGTTGGCAATTTGCCCGTGACTCGACTAATCTGCAAATCAATCTGGTCGTCATAGTAGGTGTCTTGAATTGCTGAAATCGTAAACGTATTCAAAACATGAACGAGCAATGCAATTTTGCTTTGAAAGAGCTGGGACGTATTTCATTTGTATTTTGGCTAGGATTTTTAAACAACGATTTTGCTAAACACTTACAACAGTAACACAAAATGTGAACTTGATGACTGGTCCCAAATTTTATTATGTCCGGTTACTTATAAAACCAAAGGGATACATGATGTTAATGAACGATCCAACAATAAGCAACCATGGGTTAGGGACACAACATAAAACGCACATTTGAAAGAAAATTAATAAGCAAAGGGATAGATTCAGTATTTCCCAAGAACAAATGCCGAAGCAAGCAGCTTTGAAGAAACTCTTTCCTCGTTTTGGTTTTACTGAGATGGTTTCTCCTCTTCTTTCTTGGAGGATAAATACCTGCCATTAGCAAAGTTTAGAGGATTTCCGAGTAAGCTTTTGTCAATAAAATGCTTAACTTGTATGCAATAAACATGGTGACTCTTATCTGTTACAAGTATTAGTAGTGGTAACATGTTTAGGAATTCCAAGTAAGCTTCAGTTGATAAATTGTGTAAACTTGTACACAGTAAACATAGTGGCTCTATTTGTTACAAGTACTAGTAGTTGTCTGAAGGTTTCAGTTTAGAACAGTAATCCTAAAAGTAAGATTGGTTTTTGAGTTTCAAGAGGCTAGTGATTCGCATATTGAGTGTATCTGTTCACATATATAATCTATACCCGAATGTATATATGGTTCTCTGATGTAAAACTTACCCCTGGGCTCTAGCCCAACGTGAGAGCTGATAGAGCTGTACAGTCTCGTTTGATGCATGGCACGCAAGTAGTAAATAGTTACGGGGTTGCACCATCCAGGCAAATCTCATGAACAATGCAGAGTAAACACACATCGCTGCACCAAAGAAGCACACAAAAAGATGCAATAAGAAGCTTAGCTAATAATAATGTCACATTCAAAAAAGCCATCTCTTTCTTTCTTCATACCTGATGACATGTTTCCAGAGATCATTTCAGGAGGCTTTTGCATATCTACCAAACCCTATTTGTCAAAATCAGTTCAAAACTACGTACAATTAATCAAGGATTACCCAAACGAATGGAATGAAGAGAAAACATGGAAAGAGATACCATACGGCAACAACAAAGCCCCAGTTAGCTATAGGCCCCCAGAAATGGGTTGTTTTAGGGCCAACAGGACTGTTCAAGAATGATTGGAACCTTGATGTAGCCATATCTACGTCAATTGAACACAAAACAATCACCTTTAGATACAAAAAAAATGTGAAAAGTCACTGAAAACCAATCCGCATTAATCAATATCCACCACTTAGGTTCATGATACAATTACATAGTTTTAGTATGGATGTCAGATAAAGTGTGATGATAAGTAAACAGTTTATTCAAATTCATCATCTCTAAGAATAGTTTCTCACTTAATTTCAAAACTCAGCTCATTTCAGAAGCAACAAAGCAAATACAAGATTTTATTGAAGAATCAAACTATATTCCTCAACATGAACCAAAAATCTACGTAACACTACAATTAAATAATAGAGCTAAACATAATCAACAAAGCATATACTAGATTTCAAAACTAAGCTCATAGAGAAGCAACAAAGCATATACAGGATTTGACTGGATAATCAAGTTATATTACTACACAAAAGACCAAAAATCTACAGAACAAGCACAATTAAACAACACAGAGCTAGTTCTGAGCTATGCGATTGCAGAGGTCCCTCGAAATTAGGGTTTCTCGACAAAAAGCACTCCACAAAGTTACTTAAACATCACAATTGGTTTCATATCCCAATACAAAACTTGTGAATCCCGACTTACAGAGGTGGAAGTGTCAACACCAGAAAGCGAAGCAATTAGGCATTTATCAAAATCTTTTACATTGATTCCTTCAAAGACTATCTACTTTGAGATCAACACAAACCTGAGGGATGCGAAACGCCGATCGATCGGAATGGAGAATCGAAGAAATTTGCTCTCCCAACGTTTGGAAGATGATGACGGAATAATTGAACAGAAGAGAAAGCGATGAAGCACCAACAAACACACAAGTCAAAAGCCAAATGGGTTGGGCTTTGTAGTTCCTTTTTATTTTATTGTGGTCAACTTGAAAGTACAATATTATGCTCACTTCCTAGTTCCATACAATCCGATTAAATGTAATTCTAAACGTAAACTAATCTTTCTAAATTTTATTTGTTAGCTATATTTTTTTCTTCCAATTTAACTCATTTTGTTCTAGAAGAAAAAAAAGTCAGATTTTCGGAACAAAGTTTACAAAAGATGACTCCTACAAAATTTTCTAACATTGTAGACTAGGAAATTAGTTTTATTGTTCAACGATCTACGAATCAGAAAAAAGAGAAGAAACATAAAAAGCTCCTAAATCTTGCGAAATCTTGTAAATATCAGCCAGCTCTCAGAATTTTCGAGCATCATCAACACCTTTGTACAATCAATTACAAACGCCTCTTTGATAATTTGAAGCGAAATTAACCTGTTCATCGACCACATAAGATCTTATACCTCCGAGTGAAGAGGGGAAAGGCTCCTCCTAGTCTCTCACACTCCCAAGTTAACTCCATCTAAACTATCTGTGAAGCAGAACAAAAAATTGCTTAACAAAATATTTAGTCAAACCTACCTTCAAATCCAAATAAATATGATATGTTTGTTGTCTATAGTCGAGCGCAGTATCTAAAATCTAAAGACCATTGCTTATGAATGGTATATATTTATCCACATATATTTTTATCAACAATTATATTAATAAAATTCGATCTACACTGTAATTCTAAACCCTTTGGTTAATTTTCTACATGAAATAGAGCTCTAATATATATAAACATTTAGCTACTCAATCAAAGATATTATTTCTTTATCATACCATTTCAACATTAGTTCATACAAAATTTTGAATTTGTCTCGTAACTTTGATTATTTTAATACTTAAATTTAAATTAATAATACATGGAAATAGACTTTTTCTTTTCTTTCCTTTTCAAAGCAAATTTCGAGGAGAATCAAAGGTTTACACTTTTTATACAAAGGGAATAGACAGTAAGTTTAGTTTCTTTGGTTTTATTTTTATTTTTAGTAAACAATCTCATTATCCTAAAAATTCTCAGTTTATCTACAAATGCGAAATCACAATAAGAATTTTTTTTTAATAAAAACGTAGAAAAAATCTTTGAAAGAAGAGAAAAGAAACTTGGTTTTGCCATAATTATTCTTGTTTTCCGTTTCCTTCTTCGTTAGAGTTGCAAATATATTGTTGGTTTTTTCTAAACATAACAAAAAATCACATTCATTCCATTGAAAGAGAGATCAGAAGAGAAAGATGGCGTTGCAACGATCCACAACGTCGTTTAGAAGACAAGGATCATCAGGACTCATTTGGAACGATAGATTATTCTTAACTGGAGAAATTGGCAACGATGAAAGACAAGAAGATCGGTGCAACGATCATCGTGACGGATCAATGGTGGCTACAACGGCAAAAGTGCAACGAAGCGCATCTGATGGAGGATATGGAGGACATGGTGGAAGATTGGTGGAGATATCACCAGCATTAGATCCACCTTCACCAAAAATATCATCTGTTGGTTGTGGTTTTTGTTCTTTGTTTTCGTCTCCTCGTAAAAGAAGAAGAAGAGGAATGAGAAGAAGATCAAGCAGTGGAAGTGCATAACACAAAACACATATCTCATAAGATGTTTGGTAAATTTGTTGGCAAAATCATAAACATTGGAATGTGTTTTTGTGAGATCATTTTTTAGGGTTTGATTATGTGAATATTGATGGAGAAAAGCACAAAGAATTGCTTCTTGTTTTATGATATGACGATTAAAGACATCGTTTTGTATAAGATATTGATCCTTACAAATGTGTCTTGTTTGTGTGTTTTTGTTTTTGTCGATTTAGAACTAATTGGGCAAATCCAGTAGTCATGGTGCTAACGTGGAGACCAGCTAGTTTTGAATGCTCTTTCTTGATGCCATCAATGTTAAAGAGGTTAACCTTGTGTTTTGTAAATACATATCCTTCGATGTCAACAAGAAGATAACTGATGAATTCTTCCGGCCTTTTGTTTTATGACCTAACAGAGAGCTAATTCTTTTGTGTTAGAATGTTACTTGGTACCTTCACTTTTGGAATAAAATTTACATTATAACAAAGAAAAAAAAAAACTATTTTTAGAAATAAAACTAAGAACTGGTCTCATGGTAGGAATTGACTTGGGGTAAACCCATCACTTCATCGATGTTGTATTTGATTTCTGTCTAGAACTAGATTGCTATGTACTGTTTGGCCAGACAAAAATAAAATCATGCTCTAGACCTCACTAGAACACTCAGAGTGATTAGTAGTTGGTTTTGGCTTCTCAAAAATTAGTTGGGTTTGGGTTCAAACTCCCGGATTAACAAAGTAAAAAAACTTACTTTTACCTTTTAGATTTAACCAAACACTACTTATAACCTCATGTTTGGACAAAGTGTAAAACCATCGTTTTTGAGTTCAAATCCTGTCCAAAAAATAAGTTGTTGCTGATTTGCTAGATGAAGATAAAATAATACTAGAAAAATCTTACGCATCATTAGAAAAGTTAGAACCAGATTATTCGTCTTACGCATCGTTTCATTGACAAAACTATTTGTAATCACATCATCTCCTTAGACTATTCTGCTCCGCACCGGCTTCACGGGCTCGTGCAGTGATGGTTCCAAGTGAGGATGAGTTAGTTTTCAATATCATTCTTTGATTTGTTATAGCATTATTATTTTGAGAATCTCCTTATAAATAACTTTTTTGTTGATCAATAAATTTCACATCTCAACAAAAAAAAAAGTTAGAACCAGACTAGTGGGTGATGTCTCATTGGAAATTAGTTAGACGGTTAGACCCGTATACCTCGGTTAATAAAATAAACCAAATTTGGATTTTGGTCCAACTATACTATTTGTCGTTAATTTATTACTGATAACTCTTTAATAAAAAGTATACTCAATCATAATATATTGTACATACGCTTAGGTGAAAGCCAAATATGCACTCCTATGCTAATATTTATCATTAACCAGAACCGTAACATTCAACTATATATAAAAGCGTAGTCAAATCAAATTTTTCATGTCCTGCAAAACACTTAGAAGGACCTCTCATAAAAGTAGAACTAAAACTCTAGATCAAGTACAATGGCTTGTCTATGTTAACATCAAGCTATAAGTAGGAAGTCTTGTCACTAGTATACAAAAACAAACTCAATGAACATTGAAGGAAGAATCATTGAACCAACTTATAATTATATATAAGTGAATTTACAGTAAACCTTTTGATTATAATTGGTATGAAGTTACAACCTACTAGAAAGAGAAGAGAAGAAAAACAAAATATAAAAATAAAAAGAAAGAAAGAAAAAGGATGGATCAATGAGGAGAAGCAGGACGAACTTTGGTTTTGAAGAGAAGAATGTAAAGTTTGTCCATAGAAAAGTAAAGAAAACAACCTGTTGAATGTGTCACAAATGACCCAAAACTTGACCCCACTATGCAATGCCATGCTGGTCCATATCCTTTGTCAAATTCCTGCATTTATAAATTTCATATCTCACTTACATTAATCAAAGAATCTTATTATATATATATATATATTTAATATCATAATACATAAATCATAATTCTTTTAACAAAATAATTAGCTATTTGGGTTAGAAAATGTTTTTAGTCAAGTGGTTCAATATCATTCATACTATTTATACTATATCAAGCTTGGAAAATTGCATATGTTTTATTTAATATTAGAAAATTTGGAAGATGGAATTTGACTATGAATCCGGTGATTCAAATGTCAAGAAAACAAAATAATTGGGCTAAGAACATATAGTCAAAGGCAGGAGAAGGATCCTTAATGTGGTGATTGAGAGAGAGACAAAAGAGTGATTCATAAAACTAAGTTAAAAGAAAACAAAGAGATAAGAGTGGAAGAGGACCACATGGTTTTGTTGGGTCGGTCCTCTTGATGCCCTTTTCAACATTAGCTGGACCAATTCCCATCTCTCTATTTTATATTTTTATTTTTATATATAATTATTAATATTATTAACTCTCCCATCCATTTTGAGATCCCAAAATTATTTAATTCGCCCACATCGATAATTATTATTATTTTAAAAAATAGTTATACATATATGTGTTGCAGCCCATAGAGAACCGGTCATTTGTTTGATATAGACATATAATATCATGAGAAAGTAAATGAGTTTAGATGGATGATGTGTCATTTTCCTATCATACTTTGTATTCATTTGGTAGCGACAATAATTAATTTTTAGATGTTTTAGTTGTTCGTATATATGTGGCTTCACTTTTGAACCAAAGAAACCAATTGAAGCTATCATAGTCTCATCAATTTCTATGTTCATTCTAACAATCCAATCGTTTTCAATAATTGTGTAATAACTGACTACAATATTACACAATAAAGCTACACAACCAACAACTCTAGAGCCATACTTAATTTAAGAACTCTTAACCTAGTGAACCTAACACACAACTAGTCTAAATATCTACTATTATATGCTCATATTTCAATAGAAAAATGATAGGATTTATATATTTTAAAGCTGGGGAAAATGACTAATGGAGCTTTGTTCTATAAATAAAACTCTATAGATTATAAGTGATAGTTTATAGATGTATAAGTGATACGATTATCTGAAATCGAATTCTAGTAATAAAACAGATATTTGACTATATTTGAACAAACACATAGAAAATATATATCGTTTACTAAAGAATTATGATTAATTAAATGAAATTCAATATTTATAAACTTTCATCAAAACCATATATATATATATAGATATTTATATTAACTATCATCAAAACCATATACATATATATATATATATATATTATTAAAAGAAAAATATTTATCAACATTTTTGTCTTCTTCACCATGGAAATCCACCTCTTGCAAACCCATATAATTATTATTGGATATAACGTAAAAAAAATAACATTAAAAAAGAAGAAAGTGACAAAACAAAAAGCAGAAAGGAAGAAAAAAAGGGTAATACCTTCTTGAGATTGAAAGCCATGTGCTTCGAACTAAACTTCTCCAAACTATCTAATGTCATTCTCGCACACCTAAACGCATGTGCTTGCATATACCCCGGCATGTCCGCCGCTAATATCCTCACCGTTAACATCTCCGCCGCTGCTGCTATCCTCGCCGCCGTATCTCTCTCCACATGAGACACCGACTTCCTCCCTTCCTCCGCCGCACAACCACCTTTACGACCACAACTCTCTAACTCAAATATGTCTCTCATCAAATGGTTTTTTTGTTGTTTATTTGTTTCCACTATTGTTTTTTCTTCTACTACTACATCTTCTTGAGGTTTTGATGGTGGTGGGATTGGGATTTTGGGATCGGATTTACGGTTTAGCTTTGAAGATGTGATTGAGAATTTGTAGAAGTTCATTAGACTTTTCTTCTTCGACTTTTTGGCTCTCTCTTCATTCATTTTTTCTTTGTTTTTTTTCGTGAAAATATTAATGGAGCTCTTTAGTGGTTCATGTGTGTTATTTATATAAGTAAAGAGTCAGAGACAACATATGAGTCCTCTCTCTATTATTCTCCTTCAAGTTTCCATAATATCATATAGACATATCAATATATAATTTATTTATTATTTTATAATAAAATGGAGTGCATCCTATGTGTACTATTTATGACATTTTCATTTTTAATTTGGTCCGGCGAAAGAATAATTATTTGAAATCAGAACTGACTAGGAGTGTACAACATATTAACTAATCTAGCTTTACATGTGCATAATTTGCCTTGCAGCACCCAAAATAGGTTTATGATCAATAAAATTAAATTGTTTATTATAGAAGAATTTGTCTACTTTTGATATTTTAATTTCTTGATTTTGTAGATTAGAATTTCCTTTGTATACAACATCAACATTGAATTTTTCCGTCAAAATGTTTAAAAGTGTTTATTTACGTGATTTTCCTCATCAAAATTTGATTCCAAATAGTTATATACTTCTATATAATCGAATTTGTTATAATTTAGGATTTGTCGATGGATTCAAAAGAAATCTTGATATATAGCAAATTTCAGTCAAATTTATCATAATACAAATGACTAAGTAATAGTCTATTAATATGCTCTAAATAAATTAACTTAGCCGTATATCAATTCACCAAGACAATAATAAGAGGGAATCTAATTTAAAAAATGTGGATTAGAAAAGTGAATAGGGTGATTAAGAGAATCAAACCATGTGGCTTGTTCTAAGTCAAGTATAATTTCATGTCATCAAGATGAATCAACAACACATATATTTGAGATGTTTGTTCTTATGTAATATGTTAATTAATGGTTTTGTTGATGACAACAGCACTTATTGTTCTCAAATACTGTGTTTTGTCCGGGTCCCCAAATCTGATAAGAATACTATTCATTAACATTTTCGATTTATGCTAAGCAAATTAGGACCCGCTCTTGGACCCTTTTGCCTCGTCTTCTTCCAACCAATTTTGGTAGGGGTCTTAGAAAATTTCTTTTTAACTAAAAAACTTATGTGCATTTATTTGGTTTATATATTATTTTGTTAATTCAAATCTGTAGCATTCTTGATATGTTGATAATATGTTTTGCCATACAAAAAACCATATATGAATTCGACCATACAAACTTGTCCCGGCCACAAATTTCTTATGGTAGGCAAAATGAATTATAAAAAGGAAGTATTTGTGTTCAAAAAAAAAAAGGAAATATTTTGGTAAAATAGTAAAATAGTTACTGAAGTTTTTTTCAATCGGAATCTACTCTAAATAATCGCATCATTTTCGGTGATAATTTTCCTAAATTATTATAGATGATATTTTGTCCTCTCTTCGACCAAAAGTTTTAACGAAATTCGTCCTAGCCGTTCTCCTATGTATTTATGATACACAACACTAGCGTCGCTCTTTCCTTGCTCGGATAATTTTCCATTTATTTGGTTTATATATTATTTTGTTAAAACAAATCTTTAAGAATCTTATTGCAACGAGAAATATATTTTTAGTCAAGCGCTAGTTGAAGTCCGAGTTCCATTTTCGCTCAAAATTTAGAGCACTATTTATAAGTTAGCCGATTTTATAATTGTTTGAAAAATGCGGAGTATCAAAGTTTAGAGCATTATTTATAAGTTAGTCGACTTTATATTTGTTTGAATAACGCGGAGTACTCTTTAATATAGTGTTTCAAATCTAAATAATTAACTGATATGTAATTTTCTAAAACTTTTATATCCACAAAATTAGTAGAGCTCATTCGGATTACAATCAATTTCAAAGAAATAAAACAATCTATAGCATTCTTGATAATTGGATAATATGTATGGCCTTAAAAGAAAAAGAACATAAATAAATTCGATGATACAAACATAAATGAATTCAAATTTTTCTGTGGTCAATAGAGTAAGTTCATAAACAAGATTGAAATGAAAAATGATCATATTGTTAATTGTCAAATAGTTTGGGTCAAAGACAGTTCATGATTTTCTTTATGTCAGATGTCAATCGGTCCTTGGTCTGATCCAGATTCATAGTTCCCTTTGATTCTCCACATTCAATTATGTCGACGCAAGTGTTAATGCCACTACAAGAAAAATGCTCATTGTTAGCGCATATAATATGCTATCGTACATGTATAATAGCGAATTCACTAATACTATGTTATCGGCAGTTATAATAGGTTCACTACAACAAAAAAACAGATTTGCAACGCCTTTTTTCGTTGCTAATTCGTTGTAAAAC
>OVAX01003072.1:0-23024 GCA_900406405.1 Lepidium africanum
TTCAATTTGCTTGTTGGTGTGGCTATAATTAGGATGCATTTGCTTGTTTCTTGTTTTGTTTCCTTATTATTTTAGTCTTTAAATTACATCATTATTCACCTTGATTGCTCTAGCTTAACACAATTCTTTGCATTCCTATTGTCCACCCTCATACTCCTTTGGGTTCGAAGCTCAAGTGCTTGACAATGACATGATTGTGTGAGCATTTGTTGAATATAAATTTAATTGATTGTGTTTTGAGTATGCAAATGCTCTCTCATCATAATCACAGTTCGGTTTTTTTATAAGTCATCTCTTTGATTCTTGTAATCGGTAGTTGCCTTGTAATTATTTACCTGTATAATGAACAACGTTGTTATTTTGTTAATAGGATATTCTAATTTGTTTCGGCTTTAAATTCCGAACATGAGAACTTGTCAAAAAATTTTCTCGTAATTTTGTATGATAAACAAACAAGGATGAAGTTTAATTCCTGAGGTCTTTTCTTGTTTCCGCTTGTTAGTTAAGTTTCTCTCCTAAGTTTGAGAGTTCGATCCCGTTTGTTAGGAAGAGAAATTTTACTGTTTGGCATTTAAAGCTGAGATTTTAAGACTCAGTTTAAGTTTTAAGAATTTCGACCTCGGAAACAAACTTCATAGCAATGTCGTTTTTGTTTTTATTGAGAAATTTTTTGTTTACGTGTACAGAACTATGTTCTGTCCTTATTTGAGAACTTAATCTCGCGGATCTGTATGAAACTATGTTTCGTCTTTATCAAGGATTTTACTGCAGGAAATTTGTACAAAGCTATGCTTTGTCGCTTGGTGAGAATTTGATCTCGTAATTCTGTACGAAACTATGTTTCGTCTTTGTTGAGGATTTTGCCTCAGAAAATCTGTACAAAGCTATGCTTTGTCTTTTTGCAAGAACTTGATCTCATAATTCTGTACGAAACTATGTTTCGTCTTTATCGAGGATTTTTTCTCAGAAAATCTGTACAAAGCTGTGCTTTGTCTTTTTATGAGAATTTGATCTCGTGTTTTGTTTGCGAGAACTAGGTCTCGGTTTTGAAATTAGCGAGAAACTAGATCTCGGCTTACGTGAGATTTGAGACTTAGCTTTTATTATTAACGAGAATTTCGTCTCGGCGAGGTTTTAAGACTCGGTTTATAGAGCGGGATTTTTCAACCCAGCGAGATTTTAAGACTCGGCTTATAGAGCAGGATTTTTCGATCCGGTGAGGTTTTAAGACACGACTTTGAGGTTTTAAGACTCAGCTTTGAATCTGTGAAACTATGTAGATTTGTACACTGTTTCACGAGAATTTGATCTCTTCTTTTTAGGGAGTTAGGGTGTAACCCATTTTTTTTTTTTACGAACTTGAGATGGGAACTTATGAAAATTTTATTTAGTTTTAGCTACACCCGAAGGCTACCTACGTACCCTGCAGGGATCAAGCCAAGACGTAGTTCTGATTACGTAATTAAGTAGATGAGGATGCGTCAAGTTACACATCTAAATCGCCGAGTTGGCGTGTCTTCAATAGTAATACCGCTTCAAGTTGATGGAGTTCCAACTTCGTGGATGATGTGCCCATGTCGTTGAAATCTGTCGCACTTGGATGCGTATTGCGCACAATCCTTTACCATTGTCGGCCAATAATACCCGAGAGTACCAGCGTTACTCACTTTATCTTGCGCCCATATATCCATTGTCCGTTGGATAGATTCTTCCATTTGCTTATATCTTTCGACCGCTACATCATCTATACTCAAAAGCATGTCATTGATGCCATGTACATCATTGGTTAGCGACCCCACTGTTTTCTCCAACTCATCCAGCATTTCCTTGGTTGTCCCCATCGAATTCGTAACACACAGCAGCCGTGACGACTCTGATACCAATTAATGGTGTTGGCTTTTGACCAACACTTGAGAATAAGAACAATAAGCAACATAGAACCAGAGAACCAGTAACAAGAACAAAAGAGATTTTTGGCAATTAAGATTCTCTATTTTTGGCTTTTTCATTTCTTTAAGTAGTGCTGGCAACGTAGATGAAGTTCAACTCCACATACTAGGAAACAAAGGAACTGGAAAAAGGAAATGGCCGAGTGGTTCTCGAACATCAGGGAGACCAATTCTCTGCTTATTATAACTGAAACAAATGCAATCAATAATAAATTAAATAACCAAACCGGTTACTGGTACTTGATGTTTGGTTTATGCACCCGGTTTGATGTCCACTTCTCGGCCGTGATTATCACACTCTCATCATGTTACCCAAGATTTTAAAGTTATTTTTTGAAAAACATATTTCTTCGTAAAATAAAAAGAACTTTTAGTAAAATGAAAATGAATTAATATATAACTAAATATAGTTAGTGCAAGAGAAAAATTATGTTAACTAACTAGATGATTACCCGTGCTGTATACGAAATATTTTTTTATAAAAAATAAATTTACTTTTGTTGTTATTTATATTTATTTATACTATTTATATGTGATATTAATTTTTTCTTCTTATTTTATGGTTTGATTTGTACATACAAATTTATTCATTACATATATATACATATATATATTTAATCAAATAAAAATCAGTTTATAACGATAGATCATGTTGTACATAAAATATATTTTCCGATCTCGATTTACTAAGATTTTGATGCATTACAATGTTAGTATATAATTTTTTTAATTGTGTTAAGTTTTTGAACCCGTGTTTATTAAGATTTTAGACCCGAATTTATTTAGGTTTTTAGATATGTGTTTATATAGGTTTTTAGATATGTGTTCATTTAAGTTTTTAGATTTGCGTTTATTTAGATTTTGAGACCCGTATTCATTTTAATTTTTAAACACATGTTCATTTAGATTCTGAGACATGTATTCATTTAGATTTTTTTGTCAACCTTACTCTTATAGTTGGATCGACAATGCTCGATACATAGCCAAATCTCATATCCTAAAATCCCTCTATTTTCTTCCTTTTGCAACGGGGAAGAATCGAACTCCGGTACCTGAGAATTTGTAAAGTAACCACTACCACTGGGCCACCTATCCTTAGCTATTCATTTTGATTTATAAACATGTTATCATAAAATATTATCATTATCATGTATATTATAATATTTCCTAATAAAATATATATAAAAGAAAACTTTTCTATAATTTTAAATATAAATGAATTGATTAAAAAAATGACAAAATTTTTTTTACAAATAAATAAATAACTCTTAAAATATGTACTTATTATAAATTAATATAACAAGTTCAAAAATTAAGTCTTCATATATTAAGTACAAATAAAATTGATATATATTTTAAGTAATATCATGAGATAATGGAAATATAAATGAAAAAAAATAATATAAATATTTGTTGTCACACATAAAATTATAGTTATATATTCATAAATATATATTTTTCACTTAATTAGACCCATAAACTTAATAATTTATTACTGCCAAAAGATTATGAAAAGTGAATAACACTTGTGAAATGGTTTAAAAAAAGACTAAATACATTTGGAAAAATGTATTCATTTTTTGTCTAACAAATTGGCGATTTTAAATGTATGTTTTTTTTAATTTTTCGTCTAACAAATCGGCAGTTTTAAAATGTATACAATTTATATATTTTTTTAATTTTCATCTAACAAATCGGTAATTTTAAAAATGTATACAATTTTTAAATGTATATTTCTTTATTTTTTTCTTAAAAGTCAGCAATTTTTAAAATTCACAATTACCAATTTAAATATATATTTTCATTTTTTTTCTAACAAATTGGTAATTCTAAATATGTATACAATTTTATCATTTTGGTTAATGGTGAATTTTTGTTATTTTTTCCCGTTTAACAATAACATAAAATTTTTATCAAACAAAAATTTTTAAAAAAAATTTTCCCGCCAAAAGTTTTTATAAGTTCGCTTATAAAGCTTTACAAAATTTTAATAAACACCTTGTAAATTTTTATAAATACCTTATAAATTTTTAGAAAAACCTTATAAATTTTTTATAAACACCTTATAAATTTTATAAGCTTTTTTATAAAATTTTTTGGCAGGAAAAAAAACTGCTTGCGGGAGTGGGAAAATTTTTTTTTTTGTTGGAAAAAACTTTTTGGCGGGAAAAAACTTTTTGGCGGGAAAAAAGTTTGAAAAAATATAAAAATATAAAAAAAAAATTATGATCTAGGGGTTTAGGTCCGAAAGCACTCCGATTTGCTCCAACAAAGCTCCTGAAACACTCCAATGCGATCCAAGTGCAAAGTATGCAATTGCAAGGGATATAGATGCAAAACCGAATGATTAATGAACCTAAAAAGGACTAAAATGCAGACATATCAACTCCCTCAAACTTAGATTTTGCTTGGCCTCAAGAAAATGCAAAAGTCTAAGAAGGATGGGAAGGTGCTATATTGGGAACTCAGAGCCAAAACATGCTGATTCAAAGGTTAAGCAATCAATGTCCTTGTCTAAAGTTCTAGGATGCATACAATCAGCCATACTCAAAAACTCTAGCCATGTTCATCTCAAAACCGAATGGATTCAACCTTGACTACTCATGTATTCAAATCAGCTATCCCTTTTAACATTCATTAAAGTTCAGAACCATGAATCAAGTCTAAGCATCAATAAGGAGTTCATTTGGCCAAGGTAAGGTTCAAGAGATTATAGTGATCTCTACAATATGTGGTCAATCAATGCATAAGGGATCACTCAGAAATGGAAATAGCTTTGGCATAATGCTAAAGGTGATAGTCCAATAGATGCATACAAGAGCATATATCCATCTACCCATACACCCAACCGATTCACCCTAGCTGCTCTAAACCCAGAATGTGATCCTAGTCTACCCTTTCACCATAAGACTTCTTCTTTTTCAAGCCACCAAGATCATAAGCTTTTCCAATCAAAAATCTAAGGAGTAGGGTATTATTATTGTGAACTTCTAGCGGTTTGGGAGCTTAATACTTACAGCTCTAGGTTCTTTTCCTTCTTTGATCAAGACTTATTTCTTCTTTTCTTATACTTAGAACCTTCTTTTTTTTTTTTCGAGTTCCCAAACCTTTACTAGACTCTTTGATACTTTTCAGCCCGTTCCCTCCTTAAACTCTTTCTTTCAAACCTTATACACTTCATAACTTGCTTATACACTTCATAACTTCCCCTGCTTAGACACAAGCAAAACGCACACCCAAAACATAGCCACCGAGTCCTAGTCTGGTCCAAAAATCGTGAACCAGAATCTACATGGAGATATGCTCTTATCGGTTTTTACCTAACACTTTATGCTAAGCTATTTCGAAAAAGGCCTCACAATCACACAACAAACATGGCAAGGTTTGAAATAAGGCAATTACGCAGCAAGGTGGGATGTTATTTGGACTAACAAGGTAGCAGTCATGAAGGAAAAAGATAGTCCAAATATTCTGTAAAATCCATAGACTCCAGAGTGATGCAAAGACTAGATAATTACAAATTCAGTTTTCGGTTATCACTTAAGCAAGGGACATCATCGACTCACAACACTTTCAATCAAAGTATGCAATACATTATGTGAATTCCAAGCATGGTTCAGTTTTAATTTCAAGTTAGAATGTATGCATCAAACAACTTAAGACAAGGGCCGTGATTCTAACTATCAAACCAGCAGCAAACAAAGCAAAAGCATCATAGTTCCCAATGCAATCTAGACTCAATATACATGATATGCAACTACATGACACTCTATTTATGAGAATTTTTTCAGTTTTTTAGATTTTTTTGGATTTTCTATGCCTCATATGAATGCATGAATAAAAGGATGCTAACAGAAAAATGTTTTTAGATTTTTATAAAACATAACTGTATGCATGAGTCTATTATGAAATGGAGTCTAGAACCCTCCCCCAAACTTAAATCACATTGTCCCCAGTGTGTAAGTAAATTTGAAGGGAAATTCTAGACAATATGCATGAAACAGATAAACGAGTAAAAATGCAACGGTATGTACAATGGAGAGTGATAAAACATGTTACCTCACTTGAAGTCGAATAGGTGTCAGGTGGAGGCATTCATCTCCTCCAAAGTGTAGCTAGCGGTCCAGTTTTGATGGATTGGAGGCGCCTCTTCAAGTGGCTGGATAAAATGGCATTATGCTGTTTGTATAGTCTGACTTGCGGGTACCAGCGAGTGAACTGACCGAGTCGTCAAAATTTGGCATTTCTGGGATGCTCTTACTCAACTGTACGGTGAGTCATCCTGTCTGCGCCTGCGAGGCCTTCTTTTGAGAGCTAGAGTACCTTTTGCCGATGAGTGTCTTGCAGGAACAAGAGCTAGAGTATGCATTTCATCCACCGAAACCGAGTGGTGTCTTCTAGGTGAATGCAGAGCTTGAGCTTGTGGGATTTCTCTGCTGAATCTTTCCCTGATTTATTCTATCTCTCTCCGCATCTGATCCCTTTCCTGCTTCCATTCTTGCTTCTCCTTAGCAAACCCCTTAACCTTCTTAACCAACCATTTTCCCAATTTCTGCAGCTTTCCTATTCGTTTATGAGCTTCTCGTGAGGCAATTCCTGAAGTGGTTCTTCAAACTCTTCAAAGAAGTATGCTTCAGGTTCTTCTTCTTCAACCTCGTGCTCAGGTGAGGATGGCTGCGGTTCTTGGGTTGGTTCCTATCCACCGACTAAGGTGTCCAATGGAGAGATAAACTTGATATTCTCGTGCCTTCTTATTGAAGTTAGCTGTGCACAAGGTAGAATCATCCTTGCCTTGTTTATGATTGGATGATCAAATCTGAACAACAACTGACCATTTTCTTCAACTCTCCATAAGAATTTAGCTCCCCTTAGATATGTCACATGCATAAATCTTGGCTTGAATACCTCTGACTCGCTCAAATCCACATTGCAGACCTTTAGGATATGTGCTACAACACCACCAATGAGAATGGTTTTAGGAGCTCTTTTCTCAGCTTGAGTTATTGAACTTGGTCGGTAGTTGGTAAAGTGGTTGGCTAGGACGAAGGATAAACTCGAGTTTGAGTCGTCTCCCTGAATCCTTCTTCCACTCGTTGTTACACCACAAATCTTCTTAAGTGCTATATCCAGCAGCTGCATCTCTCCAAGGTTCAGTGGTGACGTTGAAGGCCTAGCATAGAAGAGATTAACTATTGCTTTCCTTGCATAGCGAATGCCGGATTTCTGATCCAGGTCCCTTTACTCCTAGATTGGAGGAAGACTAGTTTCCCAGTCAACATGTTCCAAACAGCATCTAGTTCTTTACCCTCTATGCTTGGATAGCCCACTTCTCCAGCCTGAAAACCAAATAGCTCATCCAATTTCTTGAAGATAAATTTGTAGTTTCGACCATTTACCTTGAAGGTCATATATCCTGGTCCATCTCTCTCGATTAAGGCTGCTGGCCTTATGACATATTCCTAGACCTCTATAGTGGCTAGAAATTGCATCGTTGCATCCTCATATGAATCCGAGACCATGGACGTGAATTTAGTCAATCTGCAGCTCTTGAATACCAAATCTACATCTTCAGCAATATGCAGCCTTTCCATCGTTGGCCTGTGGTAGTAGACTGATCCCTTCATACCCATCATCTTAAGCGCCTCATAAGCCTTTTCTGGAGTAGCTTTTTGTTTCTGAGCTCGGTGCCTTCTTGCAGCATATTTCTCCTCTAATAGTACACGAGCTTCCTCCTCTGAGTATCCATTATCCAAGAGTTCATAGAAGTCTCTCTGAAATTCTGTTTCCGGTTCATTTCTACCTCTGCTCTCGGAGCAATCTCCTTCTTCCACGTCCATAGGCGACCCTTGTGTCTCAGCTCCGTCACCTTCCTCCTCTGAACTTACTTTAGGTGTTTCCCCCTCACTCTCTTTAGGGTTTGCAACTCTTTTCCCCTTATCATCTGAGTAATCCTCCATATTCATGCTTCCGAAACGTATCCCTTCCTTGATCGAGATTCCCTCAACATTTCTACTATGTGCTCTCAAGGCACTCTTCAGTTCTCTAACCAATGAGCTGGAACTAGACTTACTTGTTCTGGGAAGTTGCGGTTGTACAGATGGCTAGAACTTCCAGTGGCCTTTCCACTAGCCTTAGCAGCCTTAGCAGTAGCCTTGGCCTCTCTTTCAGCTTCCTTAGCCGCCTTAGCTTCCTTTTTCCCGTGAGCTGCTTCTTTCTTATTCCGCTTATATATTCTCCTCATAGCTTCCATTCGGATTAGAGATGCAGTCTTCTCTATGCTATACCTGCTAGACATGACTTGAAAGTGTATGGAACTGCAATGCAACTTACTTTCTTTGACTCAGAAAGTGCAACTCGTAGGTCCTACTCGCTGTAGAGGAGGCGAATAGCTGAGTTACAGTGTAAAACTTTTGCTTCTGAACTTCAAACCTTCCAACTCGCCAAGGTAACTCGCAGGATATAGCGAGTCGTTTATGATCCGCAGAGAGTTTTCTCTTGACTCGCCAACTGGACTCGGAGAGGCGAATGGTGTGTGAGAACTTCAGAACCACGAATCGGATGACCCCAACTCGCCTAGCAAACTCGCAGGAGTAACCGAGTCGAAACTCGCTAGCATAATGTCTTGCTCAGATTTTTTTAGAGAGTTGTTTTCCTTAGAGAGAGAGTGAAGTAGATGGTGTGAAGAGCAATTGTGTGTTCCACTCACTTATACAGGCGAGTTGGAGTGTTGAGTGGGAGACAAATTCTGCCAAAATGAGTCAAAAGTGAGTCTCACTCACTCAAAACCATGTGCTACTCGCCAATACCACCTTCATTTTCGTCCACACAAAAACCTTAACCCACTCTTCTAGAAGCTCTAGTTAATTTGACTTGCCTAGTTCACTCTCCACCATGGTTGAATCATCTCAACTAAGCCTTCTAAAAGAAACATTTTGGGCCTACTCGCTTGGTGGACTCACCTGTGGGCCGAGTGAGTTTTACTGAATCTACATTTAGGCTTAATAATTCATCTTACTCGCTGGCCCAACTCGTTTGCTTTTTTGAGTTACTGCTCATTTGGCTCAATAAGTTCCAACTGATCCATACAACTATTTAGTGACTGTCCCAAGCTCTGTTGATCTAGTTTCCTGCACGAACAAAGACATTCAAGCAAGAAACAAATATATATTGATACGGTTTAGTATGAATCAACCAACACTTAATCTATTTAACCATCAATCAATTCTCAGAGATTAAGCATAAGGTTCATTGTGCGATCATAGTCATAAAATAGAAGAGATTAGGTGATGTATTTGAGTGAGTAAGTAGGATTAGCAATAGGGGATCATTAGATTATGCTCCAAGATAAGTCCCCTATGCAATCACTCACTCAATATGTCACCGGAAAGGATATTGGCTTATGTGACCGGAGTCAAGTCAACGAAAGGGTCAAACGCTTGTCACAACACTTGACTCGGATCTCTGACTCGCTGGTTTGGCCGAGTTACACATCTTCTTATGTCCTTGGACTCACCTAGTCAGCGAGCTGGTATAGCGAGTGTTATGTCTAAAGGTGTTGGGAGTTGAACTCGACCTCCTTCAGAGCTTAACTTGAGAGTACCATGTTCATAACCACAACCAAACGCAGCATACTCATAATAAAGCAAAAACAAAGCGATAAAAACATAAAACAAAACTATATACAAAGGATATGCTTGAGACTTCTTCCCAAGTGAGCTTGTTTAGAGTCCCAAGCTCGACTCTTCACACTCTTTAGATTAGTGTGGTATTGAGAGAGGAACCAGAGTTCCCTCCTCTCCATTCTCAACTCCAATACCATCATTAAGCTCAATCACAATGAAACTTTGGCCTTCAATTGTTGGCCTCCTTGATTCTCCATTCAGATCAAACTCCATCCTTATGTCACGACCCAAATTCAGCTTAATTGTCATGTTCTTCACATCTATTACTGCTCTAACTAATGCTAAGAATGGTCTACCCAACAACAGTAGATCATGCGGTTCCTCATCCATGTTTATCATAATGAAGTCTGTAGGCACTTCCACATGTTCTATCTTGATGGGAAGGTTCTCCAACAGTCCATGTGGTGATCTTGTGGATCAATCAGCTAGGATTAAAGACGGCTTGCAAGGCTTATAGTTGTTGAAACCCAGCCTCTTAGCTACAATGAATGACATCAAGCTTATAGAAGCTCCTAGATCACACAACCCTTTCTTGAAGTCAAGATGACCCAACAAGTATGGCAAAGTGAATGTTCCTAGATCCTCTAGTTTCCTCAACACTACCTTAGCTTCAATAATAGCTTTACACTCAAAGCTCTCCATATCCACCCCTTCTACTGAGTGAACTTTCTCTTTGACTGCTTCTTTCAAGAATTTTTGATACTGAGGGATTAGAGCAAACACATCCAAGAGTGGTATCTTCAGTTCAACCTCCTTCATTGGCTTCTCAAAAAGCTCTCTGTATTTTTGTGTTTGATCCTTCTTAAGGCGTGCAGGGAAGGGTGCTTTAGCTTTCTCCAAAGGTTGGACGATTGGTGCACTTGGAGCTGGTAAAGTAGAATAATTTGGAGTGTTAGAAGGCTGCACTCGCTGTGGATGGCGAGTCACACCAACGAGTGGGGTTTCAGATGTTTGTTTTTTAACGTTTTCTCCTCCCCTTCTAGATGTACACTGTCCTCAATGTCTTTGATAGCTTCAACTCGCTTGGGGAGCTCTTTAGCACAGAGAGTAATGGATTATGCGGTATATTCCTTAGAATTCTGAATGGGTTTTCTTGGTAGCTGACCCTGTGTCTTCACGGATAAAGAAGCTTGCTGGCTCTCAACATACTTAAGCTTAGCATTCAAGGTCTCAAAGTTGTAGTTCAAATCATTGTGAGAAGAGTATATCTTTTGATGTACCTCAGCAAATTTCTTAGTGAACTCAGCAGCTTGTGTAGTTTGTCCTTGTCTAATTTGCTGAAGCATCTCCATGGTGTCTGATGGTGCTTGTGTAGCTAATGCAGAAGCTTGTGGTGCAACTGTTGTTGGCTGAAAGCTTTGGTAGTATTGCTGCTTAGGTATCCAAGCCTTTCGTTGAAGAGGCTTTGGTGGATAGACTTAATTTTATGGGTTAGCCACATTGTTGCTTCTGTATGAGAGGTTGTTCTGCTTGTAGTTGTTCCATTGTCGTTGACCTCCTTGATTCTACATGAAACTAATTTCACCAACCATCTCATCTTCCCCTTCTTGAACCTGTTCGTCCTCCACTAGATGAACTTGCTTGTGATAAACCATTAGCAGCCTATCCAACTTATCATTCAAAGTTTTCAGCTCCTTCCTGCTAACCAGGTCTAAATCACCTGATCATCGCTCAGTTCTATTATAGTCTTCTCTATATTGGCCATCAGTAACTGCCAAGTTCTCAATCAACGCTCTACCCTCTTCGACCTCTTAATTCAAGAAGTTGCCATTGCTTGTAGTGTCAAGCAACATTATGATCTTAGGATGAACACCACAATATAATTGGCTAAGGATGGACTCCTTAGAAAGTCCATGATGTGGGCATTGGGGTTGATAAGTCTTGTATCTCTCCCATGCCTCAGCCAATGATTCAGTACCAGATGGAGCAAAATTAGATATAGAATTCCTTAGCTTTGCAGTTCTTAAGCTGGAAAAGAATTTGGCAAGGAACACCCTCTTGCAATCAACCCAAGTAGTGATGAGTCCCTGTGGTAAGTGTTTCTCCCATAGATGTGCTTTATCCCCAAGTGAGAAGGGAAAAAGCCTTGGTTTAATTGCATCCTCAGAAACGCCATTGATCCTTGTCAAACCACATAACCTCTCAAATTCATCCAGATGGTCTAATGGGTCCTCATAAGGCAAACCATGAAACTTGTTGCCTTGAATCATAGTGATCAGCCCACTCTTGATCGCGAAATTATTGTTTGGGATCATTGGAGATTGTATTCCTTGCCTCTGAGTATGGATGCTAGGTGCATCTCCAGCTCCAATACGTTGTGGTTGACGAGGTTGTGGTGCAGGTGGTGGATCAACTGGTGTTGGAGGATTAGTATTGGTATTGGTAGTGCCATCTGGTGTTGTATTCTCATTCATCTCGTTCCCTTGTACCTGATAACCAACCTAGAAACGTGGACGCCTATGAATATTATCAACCAACTCAACCAGATTCTGATTTCCTTTAGACTTGGTATTCATGTACTCAGAAAATTAGCCCAAAAAATAGTCAACTCGCTATGTAGTAGGTGAGTAGAGTATGCGAGTAGGTAGCTGGCGGTGCAGAACTCGCTGTAGATGGCGAGTACACAGTGTGAGTAAGCTTCTGGTGATGGACTACTCGCTGTAGGTGGTGAGTATGTGGTCTGAGTGAGCTTGGAAACATATCAAAAATAGAGTGAATGATGTCAAAACCCAGAAAACTCTACAAATACCAGAACTTGATCCTAATGATCTAATAAAAACCAACTGTAAACTCAAAAATCCTGATTTGGCAACGGCGCCAATTTGGTAAAAGGCTTTCCACCCCTCTATGTTATCAAATCCTCGTAGTATTTGAGGTATCAAACCAATAGGATTATGATTAGCAGCTAGTAATACAATCAGATAGTAGTTTAAGCCATAATCAAACAAGAGTGATTCGATTCTAGATGTAATATTAAGCAACTGCTAAATCAAAACAGAGCAACCTAAAACAGAGCAATCTAAAAACAGAGAATTGGTAGAAAAATAGAGCAAGATGAACAAGAGTGATAAGGTGCAAATCAAGGGTTCATGAGGAGATAGGGGTAATTGATTTTAGTAAAATCATGGTTATCTACTCTTATCCAGCAAACTAACAGGGTGACTTTGAGCTATAGCAACTATAAATCAAGCATTCAAACCATTCTCATGGACAATGAACTCTCAATCTGAGATTAACCAAAACCAAATCTCTTGGTGATCAAAACCAGATTGGCATTAAGCAAATACTATAACAAGCAAATCAACCACTCCAAACAACAATCTCTATTGAAAAAGCAGTAAATCTTAGATTAGAACTGAACTTCGCATTTTATCAAACATTTGGTGGTTGTTTGTTACCTTGAGTTCATGTTCCAATTGATTAGGTTGAAACAAGCATTAAGCACATCTAATCTACCAAAATCTAAGCAATACTAACCTAAACAAGAGAGACTACCATGATTCCACCTAGATATAACCCATCTCCTCACTAACCCTAAGGAAATCTACTCACTAATCATGGTGAAGAACAGAAACCCAGAAATAAAAGAGAAAGGCATAATTGGAAACAACAAGGAAAACTAAACAACTCTGATTAATTATCCATAAGCATTCAATCAAACCATAAACCAAGATATTACACTAAAGAAGCAAATAAAACTTAAGTACAATGGAATAGGTGCCTGTTTGATCTTGCCAAAAGAGGTAAAAAAGAGAATAGGGTTTTTGGGGGCTAAAGGGGTATTTATAGCCCCTTACATCAGATCTAAAGTCGGTCAATGCAGAAAATAAAAGTCAAAGAAGTGAGCTAGTCGCAGGTGTAGGTGAGTGATCAGGTCGAGTCGTGTGTTTTGAGTCCTGAGACGGGCTCACTCGCAGGAGCAGTCGGGTCACTCCAGAAAGTGGCCTTTGTCTGGTCAAGTTGAAACATCCTCAGGTAATGCTCGCCTAAGACAATGAGTAGAGGCATCGAGTTATCTTTTCTGAGTTGTAAATATGGCTTCACTCGCATTGGTCAGGCGAGTAGATAGAGTGAGTGAGTCCTCTTTTTCATTTTGAGCCTCTTCTGATCCAAGTCTTGCCTCCAATTCAATCCTCCTCTTGCCTTTGGTCCAAAAGCACTCCAATTTGCTCCAACAAAGCTCCTGAAACACTCCAATGCGATGCAAGTGCAAAGTATGCAAATGTGGACCTAAAAGACTCTAAAGTGATGCAAATGCAAGAGATATGGATGTAAAACCGAATGATTAATGAACCTGAAAAGGACTAAAATGCAGACATATCACCCTAAAACTTTTTCTCCACTTAAAATGTTGGTTTCAATACACCCTTTTAGGTCAGAGTAGATATGAGAAATGGCTGGTCCTCATAACAGTATTAATAATATTTAGCATTAATGTTTTTAGTATATTCAGATCAAAACTATTTTAGGATTAGTCATAATCTCATACCTCTCTAGTTGATTAAGAGGGTGTTTCTCTATCCCCGATTGCATTGCCTTATTTGATTCTGTTTCCTTCGTTACCAATTCTCTTTCAATTCAATCGAATCTAGTTTCCTTTTCCCCCTTTTAACGTCCTCTTTTCAAACTAATCATATCATGGGTTTCATTATCTCTCCCCACCATCAGCGAATTTATGAGTATGCTCTGTGAATGAAGATTACACGCCTCAAACCACGCTTCTTCTATCTCCGCTGTACAGTTCTTCGCCGGCAACTCTGTCACCTGAAATTGATGGCTTCAAACTTACAAATTGCTATTAATGCTCTCTCCTTGGATGACGATGATGCAATAACCCTCCCAGACAGCCCAAGTTTTCGTGTGTCCTCTGATAATGCATGTAGTTTGATGGGGAAGTTGCTCAACCCTGATTGCCAAATCATGGCAAGAATGATTGAAGCTATGCCAAGGATATGGAGACTGAAGAAACGAGTTCGTGGTATAGCTCTCTCTAGGGATCGTTTCCAATTCATATTCTAGCGAGATGAAGACTTGCACATTGTACGTTCATAGAGGCCTTGGTCTTTTGATAACTGGAACATGGTGATGGAGAAGTGGAGTCTCGAACCGCCGCCTGATTTTCTATCCATGATGTCCATCTGGATACGTATTCACAATATTCCAGTTGATTACTATACTAAGGAGATAATTGAACATTTAGCAGCAGCAATCGAAAAGGTGGAAGAAGTAGAATATGACCCGAAGGATTCACAGAAGACAGATTACGTGCGAGCTAGGATTGTTTTCAATATTTCTAATCCAGCAAAAGAGATTCGAATGTTGAATCTTCCCTCCGTTGAAAAAGTTGCTATGCGGATCCGAAAGCCATGACTGGTGAGAGCAGCAAGAAGAAGAAGTATGACACAGACGTCGTACCAGCGAAGAGTACACATAAGCTTCTAGTTGATGAGGTAAGCGATCACAGCAAGGCAAAGAATAGTGAAATGGATAACAACCCAAGGATGAAGATCCATTCCAATGAAATTGATGCGGTGGCACCCGTGGTGAAGCCGCTGCCGCCCAAATTAGTCTAATGAGTTGGAACTGTCAAGGCGCGGGGAACACCAAGACCATTCAACGCATCCAGGAGATACGGCGGAAGAATTTCCTGGAATTCATGTTCCTCATGGAAACTAAGCAAGGAGAATAGTATATGTCAAAGTTGAAATATTTGCTTGGTTATAATAAGATGTTCACAGTTAATCCAATAGGATTAAGTGGAAGACTTGCTGTGTTTTGGAAGGATTCCTTTAACGTTTCTGTTTTGTACGCTGATAAGCGAATTATCGATATGAAAGCCTCAATGAATTCAGTTTGTTTTTATGTGTCTTTCGTCTACAAGGATCCAGTTCGCAGTAACCGAAGACAAGTATGGGATCATATATCTGCCATCGGTTTAGTAAGAGATGATAATTGGCTTCTTGTTGGTGATTTTAACAAATTGTTGGAAAATTCGGAAAAACTTGGTGGTCATGCACGGCGAGAGTCCACGTTTTGGGATTTCAAGAATGGTTTCCAACTGCAAGTTAAAGCAATTACATAGTTTTGGTAACTCCTTCTCATGGGCAGGATGGAAAGACAATATTTGGATCAAATGCCGGCTTAATCGTAGCTTTGGGAATGACAATTGGTTTAAGCCTTTCCCACAAAGTACTATGCATTACTTGGAGATGTGGGCATCCGATCTTCGACCAATATTGGTGTTCTTAGCGAATCAGAGATGCAAAAAGATAAGAGGAGATTTACATATGACAGTCGGTGGGCGATGAAAGCTAGTGTCAGAGAGGCTATACAGAAAGGATGAGATGCTTTGACCGAGAGCTCGCATATAACGCTAACCAGTCGTATCAGAGGCTCCAGGGTTAAGCTCTCGAAATAGAAAAGATCCACACCAGTAAATACGGTTGTGGTTATACAGAAGCTTATATTAGACATCAAAAAAGAAGGCTCAAAACCTAACCCTAACTGAGGTGCATTAAGTCGTATGAAGAAGGACCTTTTAGAAGCATACAAAGGTGAGGAGAACTACTCGAAACAGAGAAGTCAGATTAACTGGCTTCAAATGGGTGACAAAAATAAAAGATATTTACACAATTGTGTGAAAAGCAAGAAAGTGAGAAACCGTATTCAAATGCTGCGTGATGACCAAACCCGAGAGTATATGGCTGAAGGTTCTAAAGGAGAAATAGTAGTGGAGTTTTTTAAAACGCTTTTTACTAGCACGCGACCTCAAAACGTCACCACTGCTTTAGAGGATCTACCCCAACGTGTCACTACAGAAATGAATGGCATGTTGTTAGCTCCGGTGACAGATGAAGAGATTAAGGCTGTGGCTTTCGCAATAGATAAAAGGAAAAACTCGGGAGCAGATGGCTTCTCGGCTAAGTTTTGCCAATAATTTTGGGATGTGGTTGGGCCGGAAGTGTGTAAGGCCATTCATAATTTTTTTGCTACTGGTATCTTACCTTCGGAATGGAATTTTACTTAGATTTGTCTCATTCCAAAAGTGTTGCATCCGCAGAGAATGACGGAGCTGTGACCTATAAGCCTATGTTTAGTTCATTATAAAATCGTATCCAAGATCTTATGTGCTCGCCTTAAAAAGAGTTTTTCCCCATATAATTTCTCCAACACAAGGTGCCTTTGTCTCTAGGAGAATTATTTCGGATAATATCTTGATTGCACATGAGCTGATACATTCTCTTCACACTAATGGGAAAGTTGCTAAGGGATTTATGACTATTAAAACAGATATCTCCAAAGCCTATGATAGGGTTGAGTGGAGTTTTCTTGAGCAGCTTCTTCAGAAACTTGGGTTTGATGCCATTTGGGTTCAATGGATAATGCAGTGTGTTATGTCTGTCACATACACTGTTATACTTAATGAGAATGCACATGGCTTTACCAAGCTAGAAAGAGGGATCAGACAGGGTGACCCATTATACCCGATTTTTATTTAACTTATGTGCCGAAGGGCTAATTTATATATTAAACATGGCCGAAAGTGAAAGGAGGATACATGGCTTATGTATTGCACCTACCGCACCACCGGTGCATCATCTACTATTTACAGATGATAGCTTGGTTTTGTGCAAAGCGACTATTTCATAGAGTAAAACGATTCATGAGTGTTTAATGCTGTACAAATCCATTTCGGACAGAGCATAAATCTTCAAAAGTCTTCGATCTTCTTTGGGTCTAGAGTTGCAAACGTGATCAAACAGAGCATCAAGACTACATTGGGAATTAATAAATAAAATGGACAAGGCCTGTACTTAGGCTTACCTGAATGTTTTTCGGGCTCCAAACGAAACTTGTTAAATTTCATTCAGGAAAAAATGAGTTCTAGAATGAATGGATGGTATGCAAAATCACTTTCACAAGGAGAGAAAGAGGTTTTATTGAAAGCAGTCGCTTTAGCATCACCAATATATGCAATGGTGTGTTTCAAGTTACCTATTCACATATGTAAGAAGATTACAATGGTGATGAGAGAGTTCTGATGGAGTAGCAGGCTAACAAGAAGAAGATACCATGGTTGGCTTGACAAAAACTGTGTCGGAAAAAAAAGGAGGGTGGTTTAGGCTATAAAGATGTATGAAGGCTCAATCAGGCTCTGCTTGGGAAGCAAGCTTAGTGAATGCTTACCAAATGAGAGTTTCTTCTGTCTGGGAGGACAACCAAAATATGGACTGAAAAATGGCTTTACGATTCCCACCCACGCGTCCCAACTAGACTACACACAAAGCTAGATAAGGAGAATTATGTAGCCGACTTGTGGGATCAAACATATGATGGCTGGAAGGCGGGAAAGCTTCAACAACTCTTTAATATGAGAGATAGACAATGCATTTCTCAACTAAAGCTTAGAAGAAACAAGACTGATGCATATAAATGGAGCTTAACAAGGAATGGAATATATAATACTCGCAGTGGTTATAGTTTAGCCGATGAGATTGCAGCCACACAAGATGCACAAGTTTCAACACTAGTAGAGTGAGCGATGTGGCAAAAGCTTTGGCGAATGAAAACATCCCCGAAGCTCCGCCATTTTGTTTGGAAAACTCTAGCTGGAGCTCTAGCTGTTGGGGATCAGTTATATCGTCGAGGAATGAACCATCACAATCTTTTTGAATGTTGTGGGAAGGATATGGAAATAATCGCTCATGTTTTATTCAATTGTGAGGTTGCTAAGGCAATTTGGAGATTAACTTCTATCACATTACCTTCTGTGGGTTTCCCAAAAACATCAGTTGCTGTGAACATTCAATACTTATTGAGTTACCAAGATAACAAGTCGATACCAGAGATGATTCGACATGCAATTCCATAGTTTTTGTGGCAAATATGGAAGAATCGGAATGCTTATATCTTTGAGAAGCTTACATACTCATCACAAATAGTGGTGGATAAAGCTAGAGAATATACGACTAATTGGTTTTATGCTCACAAGGATGAAATTTTGTGCAAAAAAGAGATGAGAGTTGTGACCAGAGCAGCAGTAAATGGCAAAAACCACTAACACCTTGGTTGAAATGTAATTTTAGTTTTTCATGGGATCATGTATCAAAAAGGAGTAGTGCGGCTTGGCTGCTACGTGACGACTGTGGTGTTACTTTCCTACATGGAAGACGTATGTTTGCTAATGTGTTACAATTTTATGCAGACAGCTTTACTAAGTTGCACCATACACACCAAAAGAAAGTCATTTTTGAAGGTGACTCTGAAGAAATATGGACAATTCTGAATGACCTTCTAGAGCTTCCTATCACTATTGGTTTGGTTGCACAAATTAAGGGCCACTTGGATACACTCCACAATTGGTCAACGAGCTTGATACCAACATCGAGCAATAATATTGTGAGTCTAATTGCTCGTTTGGTGATTGACAATAAGAGCTACTGATGTACATGAGTTTTAGCCTATTTTTAGTCTTTTAGTTACACATCATGTCATTTTAGAGTCACTTTGTGTTAAGTTTGTGTATTATAGTCCTTAGGTCATGCATTTGCATATTTTTGTTTTTTTTTGGTATTTTTAGGTGATTGGAGACTTGAATCATGAGGTTTGGAGCATAAGGATGGGAGCTTGCATCAAGGATGATTGATTTTGAGCTTAAGGGATGAATCAAGCTTGGATTGAAGGTCTAAATGGTAAATGAAGAATGGTCAAGTGATGATGCCTTGGCCGCGGCCAAACCCACCCAAGGCCACGGCCCGAGAGAAGGAGATGGCCAGCCGCAACTAAACCCACGACTTGCGTAAGCTGCAGACTGCAAACTCAGGAAGTCTCTTGACCAACATTGCCCGCAGCCATACCCGAGGCCACCCAGCTCTCAACCCATTTCACCAACGTCTTGACTCCGAGACATCTCTTCTCGACCAAGGTAAGTTGCGGCCCAAGGTAAACTTGCAGATGAAGTGAAGATATCCCGCGATTAAGACCACCCGAGGCCGCGGCCCGAGAAGAAAATGCCAAGCCGGCCGCGACCTTACCTACCCGTGGCTCTTTCTGAAGCTCTTAAAGATGGTGATTTATGATGACCTTCCCATAAATGGAATTGGCTAAACTTTGGATACAAGATTTCCAAAAGAGTCAGCTTTGATTTGGCGGTGGTTTGAAGGCATTTGGACAAGCGGTTAGAAAGTTACTTCCAATTTACTGAACATATGTCATTTAACCGCGACCAATGCAACCCGAGGAGCTGTCCGACTTTTATGCTTCTGGATCACTTACCTCGACCAAAACAGGTCGACCCCCTACTCAAGAACCTGCCAAAAATACATACACTTTGTGCCTCTTGCTTGGTTTGACCCGGTTTGTCTTGGGTCAACCCGAATCCACTTTTTTTGGGCTTGTTGCCCTAGTTTTTAAGCCTTATATATCTTGTCTTGTGATAAACAAAAACACAACTTTTTCATATTTTTTTAACCTCCTTAGGGAGAGTTGGATCCAACCTTCTTAGGAAGAGTTGATACTTTGGAGGGAGATTAATCAAGAGACTTTGTTCTTTATGTGGATCTTCAAGATCAAATCATCTATCTATAGTTTCTTCTTTATCTTTTTCATTATACTTGTTGAGTTGAATGTTTGATAGATCTTGTTGGTTTTTATGAGAGAAACCTCAACATAAGGTGGAAAATTCACTTGGTGAATGAATCCACTTAACCCACCAAAGATGAACTTGGTCTCAAGAGTGAAGAAACACCAACTTGTGGTGAATCTACACATAAAACCTTGATAAATCCGAGATTACTATTGAGTAAATCGTCTTCAACAAGGAGAAAAGATCTAGGTTGGATCTAGTCCAAGCAAAGCATCACAACACTTTGAGTTTGAGTGCTAAAGAAGACTTGGATCTAAGAACCATTCATCTTGAAAATGCATAAACATAAATAAAGCAAAAGAAATAGTTTAGGTGAGAATCTAGAAGTGTTTTGGTAGAGGTCTACCATTGGGCAGCCTCTACTTGACGCCAAAGAACCTAGAGACTACATCTTGAACTACTTGCTTAAGATTAAAATAAAGATAATTATGGAAACACTTCTTATTATTGTATTGAAACCAACAAGAGATTACAAGGCCTTTTATAGAAGGATAATGTTGTGTTATGGTTGCCCTAAAGCATACAAAGGATAAGGTTTTGGATAAGAAAGCATAAAACATAATTCAAATTCAATTAAAGCTACTTTTGACCAAGTTTGGACTCATCATCCTTATCTTCATTTCTTCACCATTAAGCAACTTGTTCAGACTTTTAGAGGCTTCAATTAGGCTCAAACAACCATGGCTCAGGTCCCATTTGATCTGAATCATCAAATTTCATCATTTGGAAAATGTTGACTTTTTGTCCCTACCGTTGACCACGTCTGGATGCTTACCCGCGGTAAGGTTTTCTCGACCTGCAGGCTTCCCACTCTCGACCCACAGGCTTCCCGCTCTCGACCCGCAGGCTTCCTGCTCTCGACCCGCAGGCTTCCCGCTCTCGCCCGCTTTCGTCCTGGTCTCGCCCAGTCTTCGTCCCGGTACGTGAAGACCTTCCCGTGGTACGTGATTCTGTCGCCCGCGGTACATACCAAGCTGCCGTTGACTTCTCCGGGCCAAGAGTTGACTTTTCCAGATTGACTTCTCTTGGCCTTTTCATGACCCTTTGATGATTTTGGAGACTTCTATGGGTCATTGGTGACCATTTTCCTTCTCCTTTGAGGTCCTTGAGGTGGTCTTTGGCCTTGTCAAGGTGACTTCTGCCTCGACCACCTTTTTCTTCTCTTTGTCTTCGGTCTTGTCTAGACCTCATCCTCACTCCTCTTATTTACTGTCTAATAGATCTAGGGTTTTGATGATTGGGTTTTGTTGCTAGGATGTTAGATTTATCAATTTAGATGTTCTTAAGGCTAAATTTGACTTAATATCTTGAATCTAGAAGCTATGAGTTTTGTTGCACACAAGGTGTTTGATAAAATTCCTAAGTACACTAAATTGATGTTTCTTGTGTTAGATAAAGCTTGATTGTCTTTTTGAGCATCCTTAGCATGTTGTCATTCTCTTAGATCAATCTCTTGACCCTTGATTCATTTCATAAGAGAGAGATATTTTTGGAAATAGATTAAGTGAAAGCAAAAGGAATTGATTATTATAGATTGAGTCAAAGCCTTGCAATCCTATTGTTGCCAATTCTAGATTCTCTTGGGTTCGAACCTCAAGTGCTCTACAATGACATGATTGTTTGAGCATTTGTTGATTTATAAATGTAATTGATTGTTTTTAAGTATGCAAATGCTCTTCTTATCAATTTGGCGCCGTTGCCAGGGAATCTATGCAATTTGCCATTAGGATTTGGATTAGATTTGAGCCTATAGATTTTCCTTTTGTTTCATTTAATTGGTTATTAACTTTCTTTCATTTCCTTTAAGGTACAATCACAAGGAAGAAAGCATGACTTACTACGTAACTTCCTTGTTGAGGGCTATGTTATAAGCTCGTTCTAGATTCCATGTTGAAGGTACATTCACAAAGGAGAAGACATGGTTCAAGATATAACTTCTTGTTGAAGGCTATGTCTCATTCTAGATTCTTTGTGAGTTAAAGACAAGTTTGAAAGAAAGGCCAAGCTAGTGGCTTTAAACAAGCGCACTTGGGAGGCAATCTCATGGTATCCCTTGTGAATATGCTTTTAATTTTACCTTGTGTTGCTTGGGTTTNTGGTATCCCTTGTGAATATGCTTTTAATTTTACCTTGTGTTGCTTGGGTTTGGTATGTTTTGGTATGTTCTTTGTGTTGGTTTTGATCTAGGAAGAACGAGAGCTTAAACAAGGAGGTTAATCAAGAGGATTGAGCTTAAAAGGAGGAAGATGGCTGAGGAGAAGCTACACAAGGTCGTGGCTAATTCTTTGCCAAAGTCCATCTCGTCCATTCCAACATACACACGGCTAAGCCTATGACTTCTACAAGGTACCAATCACCATATTTGTATATATTTCTAGTTTTTCTTTTCATTATCTTTCATGTCTTTTTCCAGTTAATTCTTTCTTGCTTTTACTTTCTTACCAAGATGGTGAGAAGTAAGTCCGGGGGAGTAAACAGGTTGGTTGCTAATGTCCATTTGAGTTTGTTTTGTTTTCCATTTGCTTGAGTCTTTCATGTACATATTTGACCATAACATTCATATAGTTACATTTTCATTTCATATAGTATTGTCTTTAGAATCATATAGGAGTTGCATTGGGAACAATGATTGCTATAGCTTTCTTAATGCTTGATGATCCATTTGCTAGGTTCAATGTCCAAGTTACTAGTTGTTTGATGCATAAATTGCTTGTTGAAAGGTAAAATTGAACCATGCTTGGAAAGCTT
>OVAX01003073.1:0-23022 GCA_900406405.1 Lepidium africanum
GTCACTTGCTTGTTGTCTTGGGTAGTTATCAACTCTTGGTTGCATCGGAGGTCTTGGGTTTCGAGCATTTGGTGGTTGAGATCCACTATGAGGTCTCCATTGATTGTTTTGACTTTGCTCTTGATTCCCATAAGGCCTTGGTTGATACGGATGATACGAATTACCCATTTGCTGCCTCGGCGGATACCTTTGATCTTGGGGATTAGCCACATTATTGCTCCAATAGGAAAGGTTGTTGTTATTCCATTGGTTGTTGTATGGTCGGTTGTTGTAGTGGTTGTCTTAGTAACTGTTTTGGTTACCCAAATACCTACATTCCTCTTGAAACCCTTCGCTACCTTCATACCCCAAATCTTGACCAACTTGTTGTCCAACTCCAACCTCACCAACATAGTTAACCGACTTTTAAGTTCCAAGGAAGATCTTACTCATGTCAAGCTTATCATTGAGCTCCTTGTACTTTTTATCACTTGAGTCCGATTCTCTAAGTGTCCGGTTGTAGTCTCCACCATAACAAGCTTCACTTTGAGCTAAATTTTCTATGAGTTGCTCCCCTTGATCCGCAGTCAAGCTAGCAAAATTATCATAACTAGCTGTATCTAATGCTCTTCGATAGTCTTCAAGTGCACCATGGTAGAAGATTCCTAGCAAGTTCTCCTTAGGGATGTCATGGTGTGGACAACACCTTATATACTCCTTGAGTATCTCCCACGCTTCATACAAACTTTCATTACCCCACTGCTTGAAACTCGAGATGTCGTTTATTAGCTTAGCTGTCTTTTGCTTTTGGGTAGAATTTGGTGATGAACTCTTTTTTCACCATGTCCCAAGTAGAAACCATCTCGGAAGGTATGTTCCTCTCCCATTGAGCCGCCTTGTTCCCTAATGAGAATGCGAAGAGAATAATTTTGATGGCATCTTCATGAACACCATTCATTTTCACCGTTCTACAAAGCCTTTCAAAGCAGTCCAAGTGATCTAGAGGATCTTCAAGGGGTAGACCGTTGTATTGTTGGTTTTGGGCCATATTGATCAAACTAGACTTGATCTCGAAATTGTTGGCTGTAATGCTTTAAGTAGGAATGCCATAACTCAATTCTCTAAGATTTGGCTCATCAAACGTCCCTATTGGCCTAGCATTCACCGGAGGTGTCTCAAAACCGGGAGGTCGGTTTTGTGCTCCCACTCCATTGACATTCACATGTGGAGATTTTTGTTCAACCGTAGGATCCCTCAAATTCTCCATTCCCAAACGAATGAGATGATCCTCTCTTTCCTTCAAACGCCTTTCGTTAGCCAACCTTCTATTGGTTCTCTCTAAGGTGAGTATGTCTGAGTTCTCTTGAATAGGTAGTTGTGCTTGTGAACTCCGGGTTAGCATGCACCCACAAGAAAGACACACAAAAGAAGAGACAAACGGCAAGACAAAATACAAAAATTTTAAACTAACTAAACTCTAGTCTCAACTAGAACCTAAAACCTATTGGCAATGCTACAAACTCCCTGGCAACGGCGCCAAATTGATGGGTGTGCATTTTGTGGGTTTACTAAGGCACAATTAATTAAATTTATAACAACAAATGCTCACACAATCATGTCATTGTTAAGCACTTGAGGATCGAACCCAAAGGAGTAAGAGGTTGCACAATAGGGATGCAAGATTCTTGGCTAATCTAGAGCGATGATGATGAGAAGTGAGCAAGCAAACAAGAACTAAAGCAAGAAATGAGCAAAACAAAAGCAAGCAAATGCAAACCAATCTTAGTCAAACCAACAAGCAAAGCAAATAAGATAAAAAAGGCCAAAACAACAAAATTAAGCAAAGGAATTAACTATATGATAAAGACGAATAATCTAGGGTATGGCAATTGATTTAGAAGTAGGGCAAATGATGAATGATGCAACATGGAGACAATGAATGCACCACCTAGGGCATGGAACACAACAATGATAGCAAGACTAGCCCACTCTTATGGCACTAATCACTATTCAAGAGAAATGACCCAACTAAACTCTCATTTGTTGGATCAAGACTCCCAAATGCCTTAAATCCAAGTCCACTATGACCAATCAATCCCATAACATCATCTCTCAATGGCTATGGAGAAAAATCCCTAAAGTAGGTCATTCGGGAATTTCATCGAACACCTCTCGGGCGATGATTTTCCTAGCATCTAAATCCATGTGATCAAGATGAATCTAGCATTAAGAACACCTAAATAAGAGGCTCTAATGATCTTAAGCATCAATCAACCAATACCTAACCCTAAATCTAGCCACAACCTAAACCATTCCAGATAACTACTCACACATCATCATAAGGAAATCAAACAAGCAAAAGTGATTAAGTATAATGAAAATAAGAAAATAAACAAGCCAAGACTCAAGCTCAGATTGAGAAATGAGCAAGAAATGGATCATCCAAAAGAAATTTCCAAGTTTGTTCTACAATCTTCAAAGAGTTCTTAAGAAAAAGAGAGAAAATTATATGCTAGATCTAAAAACCTTAGGGAATTAAAAGCATATTGTGTTTGATCCCTACACCATGTATATATACACATGGGACTAGGGTTTCAGATTACTTAAAATAAATCATAAAACCAGACAAAGCGGCTAAAATTGGCTAAAACAAAAAATTAAAAGTGTCTTGGTTAACGCGGCCGCGGTCCGGACGGGTCGCAGCCTGGGTCGAGAGCAGTTGGTAGCCGCGGCCTAGGTCGCGTCGTGTCCTGCGGATGATTTTCGCGGGTTGGATGGGCCGTGGGATGGGTCGTGTGGAGCTGCGGATGAACTGGTCGCGGGTTGGATGGGTCGCAGGACAGGTCGCGTGGAGTTGGCCGAAGACTGGATCGTAGGTCTCGACCCGGCCAGGTCGAGAGGATTGGTCGCGGCCTAGGCTGGTCGTGATCTACGACTCATCCACTCGTGTATTCGATCGCAGATACGAACGGATCGCGGACAGCCTTGCGGTCGATGGCTCTTGCGTCCGGATGGTAACACGGACGTACGTACGTATGTACGTACATCCGTACATGCGACCTATGCAGGTCGCTGCCGCGGCCTTGTCTTGTCCAAACTCCAATTCTTCTTCTTTCCTATGCATTGTTCAAGCCTCCAAGCATCCCAATTCCTCACTTAAGCTCCAATCTCCTTAGTGCATGGTCCCATTCACCTAAAATACCGAAAAACACCAAAAATATGCAAATGCATGTCCTAATGACTATAATGCACAACTAGACACAAAATGACTCTAAAATGATATGATGTGCAACTAAAAGAACTAAAACAATGATGCTAACATGAGATGAAAACTAGGCTAAATATGAGACATATCAATTAACATAAGTGATTACTGCTTAACCAGACACCTGTTCATAAGTATCATCAGCAAATAGTAAGTGATTAACTGAATGACATGTTTGGCTTATTTTCATGCCCTTTAACTGACGTTGTTAAGCTGTCGTAGCAAAGAGGTGGCTTAAGATTTCTCCACATAAAATAAATAAATAAGGAGACAGAGAGTCTTCCTCATGAATGCCCCGTTCCGGAAGAAACATACCTTAAGAAAAATCATTGATTAGAACTTAAATACATACTGATATGTATGATTTTAGCATGTTTTAGGAGTCTTAGTTAGCCATTTTCTGCATACATATCTACTGCATTCTCATTATTTTAGAGTCCAATTAGCTTCATGCATTTTCATTAGTACGCACATTGCACTCGAGGAGATTTCAGGTACTAAAGGCACAAAATGTAGCATTTAGGACAAGTGGAGACTAAGGGATGCAAGGAGCAGCACTTGGAGTTATATTGGAGCTAGGGATTGTCAGATATTGAACAAACATCGGACCTGCACTCGAGTGGCTGATTGAGCCTAGAAGAACTTGAGTGGCACTCGAGTTGCAGATCGAGTCAAAGACGCAAGTGATGTGGTTCGAGTTGCATATCGAGTGGATCATGTTCTGGGCTCCAGACTTTTAACTCATGGGCCTTTTCAACGTTTGGGCAAGACTGAAGCTGAAGTCCACTACAAGCTGGGCTTTTTCTAATGGGTCGACTCAATCTAGAGTTTTACCAGACTTATTATAAGTATTTGCATTTGTTGCCAAAAACAAATAACCCAGTTTTTACATTTTTTGTGCAACATCCATTTTTCGTTTTTGTTATCCCAAGAACAAAATATCCTGTTTAAGTTTATTTATGCAATTTTTGTTTTCGTTTAATCTTGCTCTTAGTTCGAGTTCGAGTTCATTATTGATGCCAGCTGCTATGATTTTTACTCTTGCTGTTGATTTCATGAATTCTGAGTAGTTCACTTAGGGCTCTTGAGGATGGGTTAGGTTGGTGTGGATCTTAGGTTTTCTAGGTTTCTTGAGGTTAGGATTCTTAGATCTCATATGATTTTGTGTTGTTAACGTTTGTTTTATTCTGATCAACTGAAGCTTGTTCTGAGACGTTCTAGCCCCCGATAGGTGTTTGGTATAATGTCTGATCAAACCAACTTCAGAGATTCACACTCTTAGCTCGAGGAATCAAACGTCTGGGGTGTGAATTGGCTCCAAGCGAGTTGATTTTTCATGACAGTTAGGTTATCAAACGCCTATGGCGATAAGGTCTGTTAATAACTTGATCGAGTTTGTTTGCCACGAGAGTGGATTCAATTCCTTGTGTTCTTGCTGCCTAGAGGTTAGCTTTACTGATTGTTGTCAAGCACCTAGTTGATCTAAGTGATACCCTAATCCATGATCCTCATTCCTCAGGAGCCCATTTTCTCACCACCTTGCGCTTGTTTCACCTACTGCTTTATTGTGCTATTGCTCTATATTTACTGCTTGCTCTGTTTATCTGCTCACTCTGCTTAGTTTTGATGCTTTATTTAGTTTATGCTCATTTCATTTATGTTGCTAGACAAAAAAATATTCACCCTGATTGACTTGGATTAGAGTAGTTAGTTGTATCATGAGTGCTAGTTACACTCCCAGTGGTTTGACACCTTTTGTACTACTTCGACATGATAATGCATTAGATTTTGTAGTAAAATCATGTTATCATATACCGATTCAATGCAACGCATGATCCAAGAAATTAAAGTATTATAAAAGCCCATAAACTGCATTCTATCATGAATAAACTACCACTCCATTCAATTACAAGCTTTAGAGATATTTGTTTTAATGGTCATATATGATTTAGCCCATCGTTTGCATGATTTCAATGAATGGAAAATTTCTTGAGAAATTATCACATTATCCATAGTTGCAACGAGGTATGAAAGCCACATGTTCCTCACTTATAATCCCTGATAAATGAGTTTTTAAATGTCCCACCATAATCTTAGAGATGATCTTATATTGTACATTACACATAGCAATAGGGTGAAAATCAATCATCATGTGTGGAGACTCCATTTTTGGGATCAAGCAAATATTTGTATGATTTGTACCCGATTGCAAAACACTGTCACTAAAATACACTTGAACCTATCTGATAACATTATATTTAATTTCAGACCAAAACTGTTGAAAAACACCATGTAATTTTATCCGGATCTAGAGCACGATCTGCTTCTATATCAAAGACAACATGCTGAACTTCTTCATCAGAAATTTGTTGACTTAAATATGTGTTGATATCATCAGTTACACAAGTAGAGAAGCCATTATAAATATTATTATATGACTGAAAAATGTGAAGAGTACTTTTCAAAATATTTGTAAAATATTGCTTAACCGTAACACCAATCTCCTCATCACTATGACTTATTAAACTAGTATTATTCTCAATCACCAAATGTGATTCCGAGCTAATCGTTCCTTTGCCATTGCATAAAAAAAAAAAGTGTATGTCTATCACCATGATTAAGCTAATGATTACAACTCTTTAAGTGCCAATATTGCTTTCCTCACGATATGCACATTGCAAGTCACGTTTGATATCAATAATCTATTTTGTAGACAGTGAGCCCGTAGATAAAGTCTTGATCAAGTCGCATCTGTTTTGCTGAATTTTTTTGATTAGATTTATTCTAGTGTGAAATAGAACGACGACATGCCTTTATAGAAGATTCTAAAGAAGTATCATCACCAGCACTAGTCTAACTCTGAATTAAGAGTTTTGGTATCAAAGACCATAGTTGTGGAAGCTAAGATTTATCAATGGAGGAGAAACCTGAGAGAGAAAATAGAGAGTGGAACCATTGAATACACATTAGCTTGAAAGGATTACAATGGTTTTACATATATATAGAAGAAACAACATTTGAATTTAATGGCTAGATACAATGAAACTACTCACCAACGGCCATAAAGCATAAAGAATTTGTTTTATGCTTTTGCTTTTTGGTACAAAAGGATAAGGTTGAGCCTTAATCCTTATCCATAAACGGTCATGATAAGTTGATGGGCCTATTGGACCATAGCACATGCTTCTTCTCTTTTTTATTTGGTCCAAGACACTCGGCCTTAAGGAGAGTTGTACATACGGCCTAGAGATGATTCGGTCAAAGACAATAAGTGTACGGCCTAGTGTCATTGGGAAGGTAGTCACTCAGTCTCTTGGAAAGGTGTACATGTGACCGAGTGAGGATATTTGACTAATACTCCCCCTCAAGCTAAGCCGCAAGGAACGTAGGTTTAGCTTGGAAAAACTGAAGCCTACACCTCGGTAAAAACCTCAATAAAGAAAACCATGTGGGACAAAACCTTATCAAGGGAAAAAGAGCATGTAGACCACGAGTTTTGAGGACCTGAAGTTAGGAACAATCAAGGCTAACAAGTCAAAGTTTGCCATAAATGTGATCATAAACCTTGGTGCTTGTAGCCTTGGTGAAGATATCTGCTAATTGATCTCCACTTGGTGTGTAAGATGGGAGGATTACTCCCTTAGCAATACGCTCACGAACTGGTTTACAGTTCTCCATTCCTGTCTCACGAAGTAGATCAAGAGTGTATTTTTGTTGAGAAAGAAACAAGCCTTCCAATGGTAAATCTCAATCCCTAGAAAATACTTTAGCTCACCTAAGTCTTTAATATCAAAAACAGAATGGAGATAGGATTCAGTGGCAGCTAAGGAAAGCATAACCCTTACCGTGTCTAGTTTAGCTCACCTAAGTTTTTTTCCATGGCACATGTCTCATCATCAACCACATCCATCCATTCTTTGATTTGCTTAGCTTCATCAAAGTCTTTAGGTACCTAGTGCATCTCAATCTTGCCAAGAAAAGCATGAAATTTTAGATGGTAATAGGTCAATCGAGAATACCATTTGGACTAGATGAGCCACAGCTTGAGCACTATAATAAACATGTGTGTTCTTCCAATTCAAGGGATCTTTGCGGATTCTAGTGCTCTACCGAAGTGGTTGAACCAGATTAGGAAGTTGAGTTGTTGGTGCAGCTTGTTTGGGAATGGATGCGACACGGATTGTATTAGTCCTGGCCCGAGATGGGATAAACTCAGCGTAGGTTGGAACGACCGCGGCCTGGGTTGGAACGTTCAGTGGCCGAGGTCGGGATTGGTGCGGTCTAACTTGGAAGAGGTTCGGCCCGAGTCGGAACTATCTCGGCCGGACTAGGAACTGTCGCGGTCTGGATTGGAATGGAGACGGCCATGGTCGGAATAGGTGCGGCTTGCGGAACTGAGGGTGACCTTGGTTCTTGAAGGCAAATGTTTCGCGTCCGGACATCCACTCCTTTGTTCGATCCACTACTCAACCCGTCATCCAAAACGTTTCCTGGTTGGTCATTGTCTTGGCTTAAAGGTGATCCCGGTGAAGGATGCACGCCGAGGTGATGGAGAAGGAACTCTAAGCTAGTTGACCTATCCATGGCTGGTTTGGCTAGGTCTTGTAAAGCATCCCTATCCTTTTCTCCAAAATACCCATGGTCCTCAAAAAATTTCACATCTTGGGACACATGAACCTTCTTAGTTTCCGGATCATAACACTTGTAGCCCTTTTGTGTAGATGATAGACCTATGAACATACACTTCTTGCTTTTGGCTTCAAGCTTGTTCCTAAGCTCTCTGGGTACTAATACAAAACAAATACAACCAAACACACCTAAGTGTTCTAAAGGAGGCTCAGTTTTGTTTAGTACTTTATATGGAGACACATCATTAAGGACTTTTGTTGGTGTCCGGTTGATCAAGTAACATGCAGTCATCACCGCATGTCCCCAAAACTTCTATGGGACATTCATGTGGTACATGAGTGATCTTGTAACCTCCATGAGATGATGGTTTTTGCGTTTGGCCACACCATTTTTTGTGGGTTATATGGACATCTTGTTTGGTGTAGAATTCCTTGTTTGGTTAGGTGCTCTTGAAAGGCTTTACTCATGTATTCTCCCCCAATATATGTTCTTGGTATCTTCAATTTCGAATTAAAATGATTAGATATGTAATCTTCAAAATTTTTAAAGGCATCAAAGATTCTATCTTTTGAAGGTATAAGGGTTATCCAGGTATACTTCGACTTTTCATCTATGAAAGTGACAAAATATCTATGACTATCTCTAGAAGCACAAGAAGAGCTCCAAACATCATAATGCACAAGATCAAAGCACTTCTCATAGATAGTAGAAGATGAAGGATAAACCGACTTGCAATGTTTGCCTAAAATGCAAGCTTCACAATCAAAATTGTCAAAAGATAAACTAGGCAACATTAGTTTCAAAGCACAAAAATGATGGTGACCAGCCCTAGCATACCAAACAAAGTCACTTGAATCACTAACAACCGAATTGGAAACAACTACACTATTGCCACAAAAACGAGATAAAAGCTTAGGGTCTTCAAGAATGTAGAGTCCATCTTGCACTCTCTCTTGTCCAAATAACCTCTCGGTCTCAATATCCTGAAATTTAACATCATTAGGTCCAAAGATAACAAGACATCCCAAGTATATAATCGCTTTCCTAACCAATAAAAGATTGGTTCTATCTCGTTTATAATCAACAATAATCGGTTTAAAGAGATTATGAGAATAGAAATAGATAACGAAGTCCTTTAAGGATTTGAGGGAGTTGATAAGAGCCTCAAGGTCAGATCTCTTAATGACATTTCCTTGGAAGGCGGATAAAGTCAAGGTCAAAAGCTCGGTCGGTCCAGAAGAGGAGGTTACGGCTGGTCTGGAAGTTGATGCAATGTTTTGATCCTCGGTGATGTCTTGAGATAGGTTGGCTTTGGAGTCCTTGAACTTGGCTGGTTTGAGGTGAGGGTGAAGTAACCAACACTTCTCCTTAACATGACCCTTCTTCTTGCAATGATCACAAAAGAGTTTCATCCTACCTTCAACTTTTCCATGAGCTTTGTTGGCGGTAATAAGACATGAACTTCATTTCTTTCAAATAGCTTGGTTGAACCTTGCTCCTTTTGGATTTGAGAGCACACTTCCTCAAGACTTGGAAAAGTGTGAGTAGAGCAGCAGTCCTTAAGATATGCCTCACAAGATCCTTATAACTCAGATTTAGATTCATGAGAAGACCAAAGACCTTGTCTTCCTTATTCTTTTCCCTAACAACCTTAGGATCCATAGTCATAAGTTTTAGCATATCTAACTCAGCCCACAAAGCTCTAAACTTACCAAAGTACTCAGTAAACTCCATGTCTTCTTGATAGAGACTTACAAGAGCCTTCTTCACTTTAAATACCCTTATCAAGTTGGAGATATTGCCGTAAACTCTCTTCAAAGAATCCCATAGCTCCTTTGTCGTCTCACAATAGTAGTATGCCTTAAGAATTGGCTTATCAAGAGATCAAAGGATAATGGACTTAACTGCTTGGTCCATTAGGAACCACACATCATCTTCTTCATCACTTCATGATGGTTATTTTAGAGGTTTCTCTCTAACCACATGACTCTAATAGCCTTTCCTCATGCATATAGTGGTCTTCACAGCTCGAGCCCAAAGAAGGTAGTTAGGTCCGTGGAGAGTGATTGGAACAACGAGGGATTTGGTAGGATCCGTTGAGAACCAAGATCTCTAGATTGAGTCGAGATGTTCCTTACCAAATCTGAGAAAGCTTGAAGCTTTTCTTTGGAGACTTGAAAAGGATGAAGCTTCCTTGGAGAACCTTAGATAAACCAAACAGAAACCTTCAGCTAATGGGAAAAGTTTAGAACTTTCTCCACATATTCAACAAAGCTTGAAGCTTTACGAACCTTAAGGGAGAAAAGCTTCGGATTTTCCTTGAGAAATGATGAAAAGATGGAGTCTTTCTTTCACAAACACATCATATGTTGAAGCTTTGTGTGTTGTAGAACCAAATCTGTAGGCTTTTCTCTGAGAAACAACTTGTACAGACCAATTGGATGAATGCTAGATGAACAAACCAAACGAGAGATTGAGAAAAAATGAGGAAGAATGAGAAGAGTAGAATGAGAATAAAATGGATAAGAATCGCTGCTCTGATATCATGAGAGTTTTGGTATCAAAGACCATAGCTGCATAAGCTAAGATTTGTTTATGGAGGAGAAAACCTGAGAGAGAAAATAAAGAGTGAAACAATTGAATTCTCATTAGCTTGAAAGGATTACAATGGTCTTATATATATAGAAGAAGCAACATTTGAATCAAATGGCTAGATACAATGAACCTACTCACCAACGGTCATAAAGCATAAAACATTTGCTTTATGCTTTTCCTTTTCGGCACAAAAGGATAAGGTTGAGCCTTAATCCTTATCCATAAACAGTCATGACAAGCTGATGGACTTATTGGATCATAGCACATGCTTCTTCTCTTCTTTATTTGGTCCAAGACACTCGGCCTTAATAAGAGCTGTACGGACGGCCTAGAGATGATCCGGCCGAAGACAATAAGTGTACGACCTAGTGTCATTGGGAAGGTAGTCACTCGATCTCTTGGATAGGTGTACGTGTGACCAAGTGAGGATGCTTGACTAATATGAATAACCTCAGTTGTAAAGCTATCTTTATCAAACAACCTTCCGTCTTAACGAAATATTTCCCGAATTTGACATGTATCCTGAAAGCAGCGAATGAGTAATAGCCTGTGATCATATCCCTCAAAAGGTAAAAATTCTACCTACGCAGAAGGAAAAAGACTCAGCCACTATTTGTTAGCCATGGCTCGATCAAGACAACACCAAACCTGATGTAAATATCTTTTGCTAGTCCTTGAAAATGTATTGCTTTTAAATCATGAAAAAGACATGAATAAATCATGATACGTCCTTAGAAGGCTAATAACAATAGCTTTGGATCACTTTGTATTGCTTGAAATAATTTGGGCTGAATTGGAAGATGAACAGACAGACTCGAGTGTTGGGGACGATTCTGGCCACAAGAGTAAGCGAAATGGAATGATACTTTAGCAGTGGAAAGATGAGACGTTTAAGTGTCTTCTGGTGAATTTTGAGTGTAATCCGACGAGCGAGTGAGAAGATAAACAGACGTTTTGAGAACTTATTGATCAATTTGAACTACCAAGAGTGATGAGAAACTCTTGATCTTCAACTTCAATTCACTCAGGATATTACACATGAGAATGAGATCCAAGTCGTATGGATATTACACACTATACACATCAAACAAGTAGGGGAAGAGGTTTTTAATAAAATGTTTGATAGTTTTAATTCAAGGGATCAAAGAGTTTAAATAGGAAACACATGAGGGAACTAGGGTTGCTGGAAAAGCCTCAAACAAATAGGCCCATAAACAAAGTTCTAAAATAAAAAGGTCCAAAACTCCCTTGAATTCTTGAGCAATGTGGCCTAAGAGAGTTCAATAAGAAAGATTTGGATGACCATAAACAATAGATAAGTAGAAATTGATTCCATTGCTTTTAACAACATAATTAATCAAATTAGAATCTTGAAAACCAAATGAACTAGAGATTAAATTCTTCCAAAGAATAGCTAAATCTCCACTTATAACACGTGGAGGGACTATTACAAAACAATCATATCCTAAAGCACAACTAATATCACAAACATCGCCATCTGATTGCTTTTTTTACTGAAGGCATATCATGTCTAGGAGATATTTTTGTATATCTCCTTGAGGTGTTGAACTGTTAGGTCAATGTCTAATCCCCGACAATTCCAGCATGTTGTAATTATGGCGCCTTGGGTGGTTTAAGAACCACCAAACCTTGAATCTCTTTGATGTTATGTGAGCTTGAAGAATCTTCAATCTTCACATTCGATGCACGAACAATAATTTTATAAGGACCACCTTCAACATCACCAGTATCAATAAACTTTCGCTAACATTGGTCAGAAACTCATGTCGCTGAATCAACATCCGAAACACAATCAATAGTCAAAGATGCCTCAGGAACTTGTAAAGTAGTCAAACATGGATGCAAGAAAAAGGGCACATGAGGTTCATCATCAAACCTGCAAGAACAATAGATTAAGGAACAAAACGAGAAGCAAGATTTGTATTTCCATAGCAGAATCTCCCATTAAATCATCACTCGTCATCAGCCTTAGAATCCGGAGAAAGGTAACCATTAGTGTGTTGAAGTTGAGGCAAGATCTCTTGAATGTGAACACCAGCATTGGAAGGACGACATTGGACTTTATCTCCATCGTTATCATCATCACTTTAATGATCAAAACCACCATTTTGAAATTGAAAAGCCCCAGTATCATGAGTTAGCATCCCACACGCCTCACAAAAGCCCCTTAGCCTCTCATAACAAAAACGCAGCAATGTGTTTACACACACAGTAAACTAAAAATTGCTTTGAAAACAGAGTGGATAAGCAATAACCCAATTCACACACACCTGAGCAAACTCCACCCGAGAGGCAGCCTCTGTACAATAAACAATATCTAGCACCATACCAAGGGCTATGCTAATATGAACAATCACATCTTGAGTAAGAAATTGGAGAGGAATTTCTCAAATTTGTACCCAAAATAACATGAAATTAAGCATAATTGGATTCATGATGGGAGTCCAATGTATGAGAACCAACATCCTATATACAAATGACCACGAGCCACAACAAAGTACTAACTCCATTGATTCCTCCGAAGGGAAGATAAACTGAAAATGACCATTCTCTACAAGATGATTTTGAACTGATCTCAGAGGACCCCAATTATGAAGAAGGACAGCAATAATTGAACAAACATTTTGGCGGCGAGGCATTGCAGACTAACCGACCGACAATGAAATAGCGATAAATATGTGTCGCACATTGAGTCACCTCTAATTTGGAATATAAAAATGTATTTTTAACTTAAATCTATTTCTTTTACATATCACTCTAAATATTTTGATGATCATTTTTAATGAAAAATCAAATTAAAGAAATTTTTTCTTTTACCACAATTAATATATTATTGTTATAATTAAAATAAAAGTATGAATAAAAGGTTGTGTTATTGCATTGTAAACAAAAATATAAAATATACTGAATATTTGTAAATATATGATCTAAATGTAACTATTTATAATATAGATTTTTCACTCAATTTAACTTTAGTGATAAACAACTATTTTTGAAAAAAAAATGTAAATGTATAATATTAAATATTATATATTTTTCGTTTAAAAATAGTAAAGAAAAATATGTTTTCTGAGTATGTTATTATAGTTAAAATAAATTAAGAATATTTGAAAAAACTAAGAGTGACACATTAATCAAAGAAAACTCTAACACTAGAGGATATCAAAGAAAAAAACAGCAAAGTTTCTTCTCTAGATGATAACAATACTAAGAACAATTCTAATGATACTATAACATCAAATTTGGTGTAAAATTTCACTCAATGGACACCAAAACACTAACTTTGGTATAATTTGGTATGATATTATTTATCACACTAAAATTTAAAATATTGGACATACTTTTTTCTTTCTCCGTTACACGGAGACGAAGACGAAGATGCATTAAATCAATTCATGCCTTGTGCCGCTAGTTTTTGTTTGGGAGTGGTGACCAGAGGCCGGAGACTCTCTCAGCTCTGGTGTCGTGTCATCTACTTTCTTCTAGTTGTTTTCTGCTTAATCTAGTCAGGGTTCAGAGAAGTTTTCAAATTGGTCTCAGATCTGTTTGCGAAAGGCTCGCCGGAGTTCAACCGGAGTTCTTTCAGGATAGTTTTCATGTTGAAGATTGTTGGTGGTAGTCGTGGGTTGAAATGGCCGTTAGTGATCTGATGTTTGGTGACTGTTCGGTAGGTCTTGCTTCTTCTTTCTTGATATCTCAATTGCTTCTTTGTTAGAACCTTTATCATAATTTAAGTGGCTAGATCTTACATTTGGTTTACCCTTGTTTGGATTCTAGGTCTAGACTCTTGGTTTAGACTATTTAATTTGCTTCCCAAAGTTAATTGTCTATTTGTTCTTCTTCGAGCTCCATCGGTAGTTGTGCTCATCTGGGTCTGGTATCTCCGTGTAGAAGATTGGTTCTTTCCTTGTTCGTACTTAAGAACCTTATCAAGGTCGGGTCTTAGTTTGCCCTGTTACTACAATTTTTTTCTACCATTTAGTTTGTCTTTGTTCTCGCCTCCATTTAGGCTTCTTTCTTTCGTGCAGTTTGGCATTCGGGTTTAGCATATCTTTTTTTTATTTGTGAAATATTCATATTCGTCACAAGAGGTTTTGCCATTAGCTTGGATGTTGGTTACAATATTAACTATAAAACAGTTTATGTTATATATTATGTTTTAGACTTTTAATTATATGATATTTGGGTAAGTGGCATTTAGCCTAATAGCAGGTGATAAATCTATTAAAGGTAAGCGAATTTACATATCGCGGGATCAAATCATATCATCTATATCATATAGGAATTTAGCTAATAGGCCGGTTAATTGTTGTCGAGTGTTGATAAAAAAAAAAGAAATTAGATATATTTGGAGAAATTTCTTTTACGACTTAATTGATAACTAAACAAAAGGGTCCGAAATGGGACCAATTTAACCCACTTACATGTTTTAATGCGGGTAATTGTTTTTACGTATTAAATTATTTGAACTGTAGTAGGGTTGAAATGTCTTTTGAGATAAAACATTTTTTTTTTGGTTAGGAAGACGAAAGAAATAAAAGACAATAAAAACAACAAATCGTATCATTATCATTAGTCCCACTAGAAATTAATAAAACCAATTAAAGCAATATAAATCATATAGAAACTAAACAAATAAAAAGAGGATTGTCAAATTCACATGGGAAAGAAAAAAACAAAAAACCCAATAACCAAAAAATAAATATTTCCGTTATAGAAAATATTAAGTCTTCATCATATTGAGTCTTTTACTTTCCCTTTTTACCCATCCTCTTTTTCTTGTTTTCCTATTTTATCCTTTTCCTACATGAACAGTTCTGACTGCAATAACGTGTAATAATTAGCGGCTTCATCCTCAAGCTCCCAAAGCCCATCACCAAACCCATCTAATAAACTAAACCCATTAACGTAATCCTGATTAGTCTCGTTCTTAATAATATCATAATTATTCGTGCCAATTTCGGTGTTAGGAATCCCAAGTTCATCGTCGGAAGCTTCTAAAAGATGCTTCATCACTTTTTCTTTGTCTTCTTCATACTCTGAAGTGTACGAAGAAGATGAGGAGGATGAGCAAGAAGAAAAGAGAGCAGAATTTTCTTCAAAAACGGCAGCGTTTTGGTCTACTGTTAAGATTTCTTGCTGAAGAGTGGTGATTAGTGAAGTTATATCATTGTCGGCTGCTTCATCTTCTACTTCTTCTGCATTATCAGGGAGACTTAGAACTTGATTGTCCGAAGAAGAAGATGAAGAAGGCTTTTGTCTTTTTGTTTTTTCTTGGGTTATGATTTCTTGTTCTTGCTCATCTATTTGGCGCTTCAATGGAGATGATACAGTTGTTTCAGCCATCTTTTGAAGAAAGAAGAGAGAGGGAGAGAGTTTTGGTTTAACTTTTTAAACAGTTAGATGGAGAGAAAATCGTTGTGGTGATGAGAGAGAGGAGAAGACTAAAATGTTTATATAGAGAAAGGTTGTGGTCAAAATAGGTTTTTAATATTAATAAAATAATAATGATAACGTGATTTAGTGTCAAACGAAATTATTAATTAGAAGTAATTTGTTGGTTCGTGCATGTCAGGAGAGAGACATGTGAATGCTTTTTCATCTTTTCGCATAACTCGGAGATACTAATTTTTAAATACGTGCTCTACAATTATATATTGATCACCACAAGATTATTTATAATAATATTATTATACATCTTACAGCATGGAGTACTTATCTTAATATTATGGCTTTGACCTATAATATAGTACTGGAGGAAAAAAAAAAAGGAAGGATGTACTGGTACGATTCTCTTCTGTGGTAGTTTTCATTACACTATTGTTTTTCCTTTCCCTATTTTTTGATTAGATTGTTATTTTTTATTGAGCAATTTGATATTATTATCGATATAATTTTGTGCTACAAATAATATGGTCAATTTGTTCAATAAACATGTATAAACCATTAATTTTTTGGTATCATCCGATACATAACCTAAACTCCATTTCTAAAATTATTTTTTTAAGCTACCATAATACAGCGAGTAAGAATCGAAGCATAGTACCAAATCATTAGCTGGATCATCCTAACTACCAGACTAAAAGCAACTCGGCTATAAACCATTAATTTAGTGGGTAATTATGATAAAATAAAAATTTAGAGTATGAATGGTAACATAAAAAAGGCGGAATTAGACAAAATCATAAACATGTCACCATTCATCAAATTATATCGTAAAAAGACGGTCTATAATAAAAAAATAATAATAAACAATTTATGCACATAAAAGGCGGACGCGGTACAAGTTACGCACCCGCTACACTTACGTTAGTTGGTATAAGTTACTTACCGCCACAGTGGACAAATTTTTCCAGCTTTTATTTAGTTTTCTCCAATTCGGGTATAGAATCGGATTCAGTTTGGATTATTTGAGTTATATGTTATTCGGTATAGAATTGGATTTAGTTTGGATTATTTGAGTTATATGTTCCGTATAATAATTTAGTTATCAAATTAAATCTGAATCTATATTGGATCGTATCAGATCACATTTTAGTCGGTTTCAGTTTTTTGGTTTAAACTGAATAAATTATATTGATTAAAATTTTAAATTTTTTAAGTTGATAAACTAGTTATCATATAATTCAAACTGTAAAGTTTAATTATATTAGTCAACAATATGATTACATACACTTAATTGGCTAAATTTGGCTAAATGTTAGTGACTCAAATATATAAAAATATAATTACATTATATATAATATATTAATAAATAATAAATAAGATATAGTTATTAATAATTACATCATATATAATATACTAATAAATAATAAAATAGATATAGTTATCTATACCTACATATATAATCGGATTATTCGGTTTGTTTTGGTTATACAGGTAAAACCTAATCCAAACCTAAATTTGTCGGGTTTTTCAAAACTATATCCAATCAAATATTTAGAATTATCCAAAATATTACCATATTACATTATCTCAGTTCATATCAATTCGAGTCGGTTCATATAACCAAAATTGGACTGGGCTACTTTTACGTTATCTTTTTTTTCCTTTTCATTTGATAAAATATAATGACATGAGAAAATAAATAGTAATCGATGTATTATCACATGAGTCCAAATCTTCATTGGATGATATTTCTTTATTTTTTTCCTAATAAAATTTCTTCTTTATAGTATTATTATTGCCTACTAATAATTAAATTTTTCCTTTTCTCAAAATTTCATAGAAATAAAACCTAAAAGAGTAACTATAATTATTAGAAACTAACTACTCTTTTAGTTTTTTAATTTTTATTTTTTCGGTTACAAAAAAAAACTAAAAGAGTAATTAGTTTCTAATAATTATAGTTATTTAATTTTAAAATTCTCTTATTAATTAATTAAATTTATTATAATAATTTTAAATTGTAATCTAGAAAATCGCATCGCTTTTATATTTTCACCAATCATAATATTTTTGTCCTATACCGCTATATTTTTACAGTCAAAATCTGTTTTATCTTGCTTGTTTTAGTTATATCGTATTTGTACCGCACCTCACTTGTACTGTACCACACTCTATTCGCACCAATAAAATTATTGTCATCAGTCGAAGCCGTAACGTATAACCATGTCAGCTACAATATCAGTATCAATATAGACCATTTTAACTTAAAAACTGTTCTACAATAAATAGAAATAATACTATAAATAATATTATAGTATAATAAAAATAAATAGTAGTACTACTGTATACATACCAACTGATATAAAATAATAAGAATTAACCAGTTTCAAAAAAAAAATAATAAATAAATAATAATAAGAATTAGCAGAAGAGAATAAGGAGGATGAGGAGGAAAATGGGTTGGAGAAGAGTGAAAGGAGGACAAAGAGAATAAGGGAGTCTACTTAAAAAAAAATTTAACAACATATTCAGTTTTTATACTATTTTGTTATTTTCAGAAATTTGAATTTTAATAGGTGTAGAAAAAAATCTGTGTTTAATATTACTATTCCATGAAAGTATTTGTTATTGTTCAGATTATTATTATAAAAAAGAACTGAAATAATGAAGTGAATTAGATCCGACAAGAAAACTAGAAGTTCATAAATAGAAGATACTGGGTGAGAAAACTTGTTCAGTGTGGACTTGTAAAATGTAAATGCGGTGGCCTAACAATTTTGTCATGTAATATTATTATGTTCCGAAAATGATAAATATGAAGATGAAATAGAAGATGCTCCTTTATTATTATTTCTGGGTTATTATTATTATTATATATTGTACGAGAGACAAAAGCAAAAAAGTAATAAGTTGTTGTCATGGAGATTTGGTAAATATAAATGTGGTTTGTATGAATTGTTGGATTAGCATTCCAGAAGGAACTTGTAAATTACGAGCGATAATCCAACGGTCGTGAATTCACGTCTGTGGATGGTCACATGGAAAGTGACAGCCTCTCATTGTTTGGTCCTGTTTTATTCTGTCCAAACAGATACTTTCATCAACCACCGCCTTCACCATTTCGTATCTCAAACGTTCAAATGTTTGTAATAACCATAATATACTATTTCTTTTAACTAAACGTGTTAGAAATAAATAGTTCGTTGTATGAAATATATATACTGTATTATTTTTCTTTTCTTTTTTTAATACTATATTCAGCGACCTGTTTGTAATAATTAAAATAGAAAAACAACAAAGTTTGCAGATATGAAAATTGTTATCTAGTTAGAGATCCATTGAACGAATGGTCTACCCATCCAAACAAGCTATCAAACCAAACCAAACGAATATTGGTTATTTCGTTGAAACTTATAAGCATACGAATGATAAAGATAGGATAGTGAACTAGTCGTCAACTAGAAAAGATTACCATACATTCGAGTTTACGTTTTATATGTCATATTCAATTAATTCAATTCGGTTTAAAGAATACTCAGAATTTATTCTTGTAAATAGATAAGATTGAAATGTTTGATAATTTTTTGCTTTTCGGCAAACATATAATTCGTTATTTAGCTTTCAATATATAAAAACCTTAGTCACCTGTAGAAACGGTAACAAAGAAGGTACGCATCTTCCTTATATAAGCTTACGAAACTTGTGTGTTTTCAACGTCCTTACGCTTTTCTTTTTCTTTTCTTCTTTTTGGGTAAAAATAGTACAAATCGAAAGTTATTATACTAGTTTCAACGTATATATAAAGTACAATGCAAACAAAATATGCATAGTAATTAATTTTATTCGTACAACTAATCAATCTAATTTTCTACTCCTGTTACGAAGAAGTGATTTTGTTTTTTAATAATTAAATTGTTCTTCAAAAAATGTGAAGCAGAGATAATTTTAGAAATATATTGCAATAAAGTAAATAAAACTACACGAGCTTACGCTATTAAAATTTCTATTCAATCGAACCAAAATTTTATTGGAAAACAGATGAGAAAGGACAAGATGCAGTTAAAAATAGAATAGAATATAAAATTAAAAGTAGCAAAAGAAATAATAAAATATAGAATAGAATATAAAAATGAAAATAAAAACAGCAAAAGAAAAAGAGAGGTGACTGGTGAGATGATGAATAATAATACTACATGGTTCGAGGTAGGGTTACGCAAGTGGCCATTATTTTATATTATTTTTTTTTTCAATATTAGATGAAAAAGACTTAATCTATAGCCTAAAAATCCACCTATAAAAATTAATTTTTTAAGTTACCATAATGTAACGGATAGGAATCAAATTCTGGTGCCAAGTTATTAGCTGGTTATCTTAACTACTACACTGAGAACAACTCGACTTTTTTTTTTATTGTTTTTATTTGGCAAAGTATATATATTAATAAACTAACCGTCAATTTAATATCAAATTTACACGTTTTTACCAAATTAAATTCGAATTTTTTTCACTCTAAAAAAAATACAAACTTTGCGTTGACCATACCAAATAAGTATCAACGTTAGTCAAACTTAACAAATGTTAAGCGAAGTATAGTTAGTTTGACTAAAGTAGGTGTCGTTAATAGTTTTTTTTTTTTTGGTAAGTTTCTTGGAATTTAATTGTATGACATCTAGAGATTCAGTTTCATGGAATGTAATTCGTTTCGTCGATGGAGAGAAAGTTCATAGTTACGTGATACGCAAAGTTTGTATTTTTTTGTAGTGAGAAGAAGTTCAAATTTAATTCGGTAAAAACGTATAAATTTAGTATTAAATTTACCGTTTTCTTATTAATAAACTTGTTCATGTCTTGCTTTTGTTTTGGTCTTTTTTATTTTTGTCAACATTAGATCGACAAGGCCCTATCCATAGTCTAAAGTCTACCCCTAAAATCCTTTTTTTAAGCTACCATAATGCAGCTGGTAGAAATCGAACCATGGTGCCTAGTCATTAGCTGGATCATCCTAACCACCAGACTGAGAGCAACTTGGCTTGTTTTGGTCCTTTCACTTTAACTTTATTAGCCGACCCATTTTTTTCACTTCTTATCGGTTAAAGGGACAAAACGATAGCTACTATGACTAGTGCAGTTGAATTCTTGTTAGAATTTGGGTCGAAAATTTCTTAAATTTGGCTCCTTAAAAGTTGTTGAAACAACTTTACCTTATACAGTTATACCCTATAACATTGGAGCAATTTTTTTATTTCTGTACGCGTGGTTTAAGAGTTGTCCACAAAATGGTTTCGACGTAGTGAAATCATTCATTTACGGGTTTATTGTAGAAAAAGTACATTTTTCAAAGAGAAGTTGTGTTTTATGACCTTTTGGTCTAACTTGTGGAAATACCATTTTTTAGTTTGAATTGACAAAAATACCCTTAAATGAGAATCATACCTTTTTTTTTATTTTTTCTTATTCTTTCATGTAATCTATATATACTAAAAGTTTCTAATGGTGGCCTCTTAGGCCATCCACATCAGCATACTTTACAAAAGTCTTATTCTTTTTCCACCTCAGCACCTCTTATATTCTACAGCCACGTCAGACGATTTCTACTCCCCGAATATCTGACTTCTCGTTTCCTCTTCTTTTTTCTTTTTTGTAACGATCATCATTCATTGCTACTATTGTACTCTTCGATTTTCCTTATGTATTCCCTTTTCTTTTATAAACATCCATCATCTATAGCTCTTGTAAAATTCAGAAATTTTTTTAATCTTTATTCCTTCGCCATTTCCCTAAAGTCTACAGAAGAGAAATTAAATGTCTCAAAGATTTCCATAATATTGTTGTATGCATGATGATGGTGCTTTATGCTACTCAAGGGATTGGTCGTATTGCGGTGATGGTCTGACGTGACCCCCTGCATTTCTCTACTGACGCATCGATGAATCTGATTACAAGCATGGAGTTCAGTAAGTCCTCTGCCTGAATGTAAGCAAACTCTCTTTTGGCTCATACTATGGTTTTAAATCCAAATCTTGATACTTCTTTTCATCAACCGTTGTTTTTGTATACAATCTCGATTACACCTCTGTTTTGTTTTCTTATAATATTGTTTTCAAACAAGTTTGCAGAGAAAGAAGACAAATTTACTCACTCACAGAGCAAATTTCAAAGTTTGGGTGAGATTCTCTAGAGTTCTGCATATTTCTATTCATAAATATAACCTATGATTGGTTTTGTTTAGTAAAGATACAAAATTTTTAGTCTGGGAAGTTAGAATTATAAAAGAAGAACTGAAATTTGGACAACGGATCTTGTGATGTGGATAGATGTATAAAGCTCGGTGTTTTTCCGCTTCAAAATCTCTTCTTCATACGCTAATGGTCTCTATTTCAGTATCTATTAGTTAAGGAAGAGATTACACACGTGGACCTTAATTTATAGAACTAAAAATGATTATGATGATCAATCAGTACCATTTCATTGGTAGCGTACATGGGATTTATGTATCTGGGTATCATGTTGGACATGAAGATCCACCTCTCTCTTGATTATTATGATTGCATGTTGTTTATGTGATTTGGTTCGAAAGACAAATAAATGGATGCAGAGGAATGGTGGAGGAGGATGAAAGACATAAAGTGGTTGGGGTGAGAGAGGAAGATGCGAATAGGATGCTCGAACTCATAATGCATTACCTCAACGAGTCTCTGCTTCAACTCAAAACACTTTTCTTCAGTGATCCCTACACCACCCTTGAGGTAACTCCCCTTATCTCTTTCTCTGTTAATAAAACGGATATGATGATGATGATATAGTGCAGATAGGAGTGGCGTAATTCGTTCTGACAAGTGTGGCTCTTCTATCACTCTTTGCCTTGGAACCTCACCAAATTGGCACCTTTACAACATTAGATTGCAAGATTGGTATCTATCAAGGCTTATATTGACTAGTTGTCGCTGAAAATGACAGGTAAGGCAAAGCTGAAGAAGCATACGGCGAAGGAAATTCAAATGTAGATCGATGCAAAATCGACTAATTAAGGCGGAGGTAAAGCGGCACTGATCAGATTGAAAAAAAACATAATTATGGATTTCTTTATTCGGTGATGGCCTACCAAATTGGTTTGTACACAACTTGAGTTCATACTTTCCATAAGA
>OVAX01003074.1:0-22986 GCA_900406405.1 Lepidium africanum
CGAGTTGATCACATGACTTCATCAAAATAGCCGAGTTGACTTCGTGACTTCATCAAAATGGTCGAGTTGATTTTCTGACTTCACCAATATAGCCGAGTTGACTTCCTGACTTCATCAAAATGGCTAAGTTGATTTTCTGACTTCACCAATATAGCCGAGTTGATCACATGACTTCATCAAAATAGCCGAGTTGACTTCGTGACTTCATCCAATCTTCTCGACTCGGCCTCCCACTCTTGCATTTAGGCCGAGTCAACTACGAAATCTTGCACAATACTCATGATAAAAACACCAAAATATACAATCTATGCAATGCAAGTGCAAACAATGCAAATGAACCAAAAAGTACTCTAAAATGATGAGTGTGTTATGAATAAGGATGCAAAATTAACCATATTGGAGCTATGAAATATGCTAAAATGTATACACATCAATAGGCATCGTGGTCCGGATACTGGTCCGAGTCTTGTGGATAAGGACGTTGCTGTGCATGTCAGGAGGCTCGTGTGGTTTGGGGAATCAGTTGTTTGTCCGAGTTGTACTCAATTCGTTTCACCTCTTCGTCGTCCTTGTAGTTAAACCGCAAATGGGTCGGACAAACATTTTACTCGATGGCGCGTGTTGTGTTTTAAGTGTCTGGAAGATTCCTTGGTCGTGCTGCGGATGGTGGGGCTCGCTCCTAAAGATCCATGCGTTTGTTCATCCGGGTAATTTGTGTTTGAGCAAATTAGAAAAAATGATATTTTTCCATGTTTTTCTGATAATACACTTTTTATAAATTGGGACTAAAATATCTGTTCACAACTTTTTTAAGAATATATTTGCACATATTTTACGAATTTTAGAATCTATGGTTTCCTTTATAATCTACTAAAATTAGAATTTTTATTCTACATGTTTCCTTATATTATGCGGATCACAGAATATACATTCTAAATAAAGTAGGTTTTTCACAAATTTCAGAATATATATTATATGATTTATTCTACAGTCTACCAAATTTGAATTTATATCATACCAATTTCCTTATATTATGCGCAATGAAAAATGTAATTTCTAAATTACGTAAATTTCTAACAAATATTTGACTATATATTCTATGATTTTTTCCATCATCTACCACTATTAGAATTGATATTCTCCCAGTTCTCTTGTATCTTACAGTGTCATTCTAAACATTATATTTGATCAGTTTCAGTCCAATCAAAAAGACACAGACCATTCTTATATTATTTGTTATTTTTGTTATCATAATTTCCTATTTGTCTATTGCATAACTAGATGATTGCCCATGCGTTGCATGAGATTATTTGTTCTGTAAAATAAATATACATTTATATTTGTTTATATTTATTTATGATATTTATATATGTTATATATTTTTCCTTCTATTTATTTTATGGTTTGATTTGTGTATGCAATTTATTATTTTTATATACACTTTATATGTTAAAAATCAATTTATATGATTCGTGTTGTGCACAAATATATTTTTTGGACCCATTTTTATTAAGTTTTTGATGCATTACATAATTTGTTCGACTCGTGTTCATTTAGGTTGCTAGACACGTGGTTATTAGGTTTCTAGATGTGTGTACGTTCATTTAGATTTTTATTTTCATATTCATTTGAGTTCTTAAACTCATGTTCATTTATGATTTTAACACATGTTCATTTAGGTTATTAGACTCGTGTTTGTTTAGCTTTTAAATTTAAAGTTTGTTCATTTGCCATATATTTATAATTTTTAGTAACAATGAAATAATAAAATCTAAAATACTCAAAATTTAAAATCTAAATAAGTATATATATATATATATATATATATTGTTATATTTTGAGATGAATACAACAGGAATTCAAACAATATTATTATATTTTTTTTGACTTATATTTATTTAGGTTCTTAGACACGTGTTTTTTGAATTTTTAGATTTGGGTTCATTTAGATATTTATATCCATGTTCATTTAAGTTCTTAGACTTATATATATTAAGGTTTTTAGATCTATATTCACTTAAGTTTGTATACCCATGTTCATTTAGGTTTTTGAATATGTGTTTATTTATGTTTTTATATTTGTGTACAATTAAGTTTTTATATCCATTTTCATTTAAATTCTTAGATTCATGTTCATTTAGGTTTTTCAATCCATATTCATGTAGGTTGTTAATCCCGTGTTCAATTAACTTTTTAGACCCATATTCGTTTAGATTGTTAGACTCATGTTAGTTTAGCTTTTAAATTTGATGATTACTCATTTGCTATAAATTTATAATTTTTATTAAACATAAAATAAGAAAATCTAAAATATTCAAAAATTTTAGTAAACATGAAATAAGAAAATCTATAATATTCAATATTTAGAAAGAAATAAGAATATATATTGTTATATTTTGAAACAAATATGATAGAAATTTGTTTGACTTGTATTCATTTAGGTTGTAGACACGCGGTTATTTAGGTTTGTAGATTTGTGTACATTCATTTAGGTTTTTATATCAGTGTTTATCCAAAATCTTAGACTTATTTTTATTTAAGTTTTTTTAACCCGTGTTCATTTAGGTTATTAGACCAGTATTTTTTTAACTTTTAAATTTAAGGTTTGTTCATTTATGTGTTTATTTATGTTTTTTATTTGTGTGCATTTAAGTTTTTATATCCATTTTCATTTAAGTTCTTAGACTCATGTTCATTTAGGTTTTTAACCCGTATTCATTTAGGTTATTAAACCAATGTTCAATTAACTTTTTAGACTCATATTCGTTTAAATTGTTAGACCCATGTTCATTTAGCTTTTAAATTTGATGTTTATTCATTTGCTATAAATTTATAATTTTTAGTAAACATGAGATAATAAAATCTAAAATATTTAAAATTTAGAAAGAAATAAGAATATATATTGTTATATTTGAAACAAATATGATATAAATTTTTTTGACTTGTATTCATTTAGGTTGTAGACACGTGGTTATTTAGGTTTGTAGATTTGTGTACATTTATTGAGGTTTTTATATCTGTGTTCAATCAAAATTTTAGACTCATGTTCATTTAAGAATTTTTAGTAAACATGAAATAACAAAATTTAAAATACTCAAAATTTCAAAGGAAATAAGTATATAAATTGTTATATTTTGATATGAATATGATAGGAATTCAAACATTCTTGTTATTTAGATTTTTTTTACTAATATTTAATTAAGTTCTTAAACACATGTTATTAGGTTTTTAAATTTGTGTTTATTTATATTTTTATATCCGTATTATTTAAGTTCTTAGACCCATATTCATTTTGGTTTTTAGACGCATGTTCATTAAAATTTTTAGATTCATGTTCATTTAGCTTTTTAGACTCGTATTCATTTAGATTAATAGTTAGACTCATGTTCATAATAATCAATTTTCAAAGTAACTTAAATCAGTTTTATATATTTTTGATTAACAATATTAATTTAGAAAATGCAACTAAAAAGTTAACATAATAGTATGAGTTTTATTATGTATCCAAATTACAAATTATATATATTCTTACTATATCATAAAAATTTTAAGTGAAAATATATTAAAAAATGAAACAAAAGAATACAATATCTAGAAAGTAGTGTTTTTGGTTTAATAGTGTATCATTATGTTTAATTTTTAAAATCGTCAATTACAATTAATATGATATTATATATTCTTTGATTAAAAAAATATGTAAAATAAATTAAGTAATAATTTTTTCAATTATTTAGATATTAAATTCAATAATCCACTTAACATAAAAGTTTATCACAGTAATTAATGCTATTCATTTATATAATTACACAAATTTAACCTTAATAATTCACTTAGCATAAAAGATACAATTATTCATTTTTTCCATATGAATCATCTAGTTTTTTGTAATAAAATAATTAATTTTTCAATATGATTATAAACATTTAATTTGTAATATTTGATATTGTATTCGATACACGTAACATATATGTTGAGATCGATAATAAATATCATTTGTTTGTATGTTTTCTGAAATTAACCCTTTTAATCCCCTAAATAAAAGACTAATTTCAAATAACATAGAATATATCCCACATCATCCTAAGATTATTTGTTTGAAAAGTTATCTTTTTATTATATAGAAGATTTAACAATTTTGAAATCTTTTGTTGTTGGATAGATTTTAAATTTCAAATTGATTAGTTTTAAAAATATAAGAGATATTGGTACGAAATCTACTATATGTACTATGCATAGATATCATTTATGTTAGATTTTTGACATTAATATAATGGTATTTTATGAATCAATATAATTTTTTACTAAATAAGTTTATGAATCAATATAATATGCCGAATTGCTCTTAGTTTGGTGGTTAGGATGATCCAGCTAATGACTTGGCACCATGGTTCGATTTCTACCTGCTGCATTATGGTAGATTAAAAAAGAAATTTTAGGGGTAGATTTTAGGCTATGAATCAAGTATTGTCGATCCAATGTTTGACAAAAAGAAATTTTACAAATATATATATGAAAATGTCATAAATATACTACATAAATCAGTGCTACAAATACATACACTTAATATGATATTTATTGGATTTCTTATTTAGAATTAATTTTTTATAAAAGAGATCTTACAAATAGATTATTTGATATTATGTTATTAATATAGTAGATACATTTGACGTAAAAGATTATTATTGTGTTTAGTGCTCTATTATAATCTTCAAATACTATAAGTAAATGCATCATCTTTAATAAAAATCTATTATAAGCAATAATCAATAAATTAGCTAAATTATAGTATTGTAATCAATGTATTATATATACTTTCAAATATTACATCGTAATTTTCTATAACATATTTGAACCAAATCTACAATAAATTCTAATTAATTAAATATATCTTGTCTCTAATATGAATCTATTATAATCAATATTATAACTAAATTACAATATTATAATAAATGTATTATAAATCCATTCAAATATTACAAAGAAATAAACAATAATAAATTCAAATCAATCAAATGAACGTATTTAGGAATTGTATATTGTTTTCCTATTGTGTTATAATCAAAAATTCTATAGTTTCTATAATTATATAAAAACTACTAATATTTGTTTATTTTGATATATAAAAATTACAGTTCTATAAATCTTGAAAAAACTATAGTTAAATTATAGTTTTGTAATCAATACTATAGCTAAATTATATTATTATTATCAATGTATTGTAGATACATCGAAATTTCCTATAGTAAATTGTGTTAGATACATTTAAATAATAATTACTAAAATGAATTAGTAGTTAATATCAATAACTTAAAAAATTATTGGTAATTATTAGTAATATGAAATTATAAAAATTGTTATTAACCCAGATTCTATTATTATTAATTTATCTATAAATAAGAATATATATATATATATATACATAAATAAAGAAAAAATTGATAATTAATTAATGGTAATTATTTGTAATATGTATACCTAAAAATGAAAATTTTAAATTAAAAATAAAGATTCTGTGCAAAAACGAAATGATACGTAGAACCTTATTATGTTATGATCATTTTTTATTATATATATATATATATATATAAAGACTAAATGATTTTTCATTATTATTAAAATAACGATGAAGTCAACAAAATAAAATTATATTTTATATTAGAAATAAATAGAAATAATATTACAAAATAACCCATCATTGAAAGAAATAAAGATTCAACATAAATCAATTACTATAGGTTTTTAATTCATCACAATACACATACAATTGAACCAAAGACTTCATCCGACTTTTGGAGTAGCACAATATTACCAATCTATCCTCAGAAAAAATTCTAGTTTTGATAAATTTTTTTGTCATTTTTACTATGTGAAGTTTTGTTCCATTCAAAATACTGGATCTTGCTTCAATGTCTCGAATTAACATAATGTTAAACATAAATGACCTTGGTCTAATTGTTCTATATGATGATGAAACAGATAGAAGATGAAGATAATTAGATAATCTAAAAATATTAAAAATATTATGTTAGTTGTATGAATAAAAAGAAATAAGACAAATTATATACAAAACATCATTATTAACATAAGATAAAGTTTAAATCAAGGCTCCCTAACATTGTGAAAATATAATAATTGTGTTTTAGTTGCATGATTAAAAAAGAATAATATAATTTATATATCAAACAAAATTAGTATAATATAGAAAATGTAACTATTTACCTAGAAACCATAGTGAAGATTATGAGAGGTGAATGACTATTGTGAAGAGGTTTATGCCAATGGTGACTTATAGGTAATGTATATATATATATATATATAGTGGTGTGTTAGGGTTTTCGTGAAAAATATTTTAGGCAGTAGTGCATTAACTATAATAGATTCCGAATATAAATTTCAGTGATACACTTATCCGAAGTACAATAGTAAAAAATATTATGTAATAAATTTTAGTGATACACTTGACATATTAGTTTAGCTCAATACTAAATGTCATTTATTTATATGTTTTGCTGAAATTAACTTTATTATTTATGTAGTCAAAAGACTAATTTCAATGATAAATGATGTAATATAACACATCATTATACTAAAGTTATGATTTTCCCAAAGAAAAATTTATCAGACTCTCCTCATAGAAGAGGTGTCAGAAATATTAAGCATTGACCATCATCGTCAAATCCATAACTAAGACGACAACGACAATATGATTACTATTACAAAGACGACAACGACAATACCAAAGACTTGTTAGATACAATATAGCAAATGAGCACTACTCTCAGTACGAGATAGAAATGAAGTGTCTGCAAAAATTCCAAACAGAACAGTACCATTTTTTCCAATCGTTCCAAGTAATCCAACATCAAATAAAAATAAAACAACTGGAGATAAAACTATATTCCTAAATTCGATATAAAAGTCAATCATATCTCATCATGCTCTGAAATATCACTACACAGTTTCCGGGAACACTAATTGAAGAAAAGTCAAAGATTCTCTCGGATAAACGACTTTAATCATCGATAGATATTGAGATTATCTAATCATATATTTTTTAGCATTTAAATCATAGAATAATGAAATAGTATGAGAAGAAACATGACCGATTCTCAAACTTTTGACGAAAAATCGTGGATGGAACTGAGACAAAAAGGGTAAAATAGGTTTAACAATATTATTAAGACTAAATCAACAAAAATTTAAAACAAAGTATAGATTACCAAAACGAGAAAAAAAAAAACATCATCTTTTCCAATTTTATCTTTGTGTATTAATGTTGATAAGTGCATTTTACTAAAAGTCCTTTTAAAACAAAAGGTTTTGAATTAGGAAACCTTGGTTCAATTTAAATGAACTGAGAAACACATTTAAAATGCAAAGGGATTTTAACTCAGTATAAACAAACCAAACAAAAAACCAAATATAGAAAGGAACTCTAGCTAGCAAACCTAAACTTAAGCGCCGGCTCCCCAAACACAAATAAATAAAGTAAGAACACTTAAATGAAAATAATCTAAGCAAGAACACGCGATGAACACAACGAATTAGCAAACAAATTTTTATGTCTTTTCTTTTATAAAAAACGAAACTAGCAACCTATAGATCACTCAAAATTGGTAAAACTAGAGTTTGGAGACTCCTAGAACTACAAAAACAAAGTGCAAATAAACGAAACTAAAAGAACAACAAAATAAAAAAATTGCAAAAACAAAAATAAAAATAAATAGAGGCGAAAGGAACTAAACAAAGTGATACCGCGGATCTGGCTATGATACCAGATGATAGGAGCTTCGACGGTTGGGTAAGGATTTGAATCCTCGGGTTCGACCTTGGTGAGTCCGAATCCAATGGAAACTGAAATTGGCGGAAATGGGTGAAGGAGAACCACAAAGGAGGGCAATGATTCCTTTGATAATCTCGTCCGTTCAGGTTTGGAATCATCACAAGGCTGAACTCATCTCTCATCTCGAATCCTCAGAGAAGAGTGACGGCTAGGTTTTCTTTTGTTAAGAAAAAAGTTTGTTCTTTATTAATCAACTTAAAAGATACAAATGCTGAAAAGGAACTTTTAAAGGGTTCAGCGACTATGAGCCTTCTATGAAAAGTTTATTAGCAATAGACTCTGGAAAAGGAAAGAAAGTGACGCAACACTTTAAACTACACAAGAAACAAATAAAACGCAAAACATGTCCAAATAAGGCAAGTACGTTTGCCACAAGACTTGATAACTAGTACTTGTTATTTGGACCGAACAAACCTAGACACTGGACTTAACTTAAGACTGGATGGTGTTGGAAGTACCTGCAAAAACAAGATACAATAAAATACGAACGTACCTGGGTCGATGAATTGCTGTCCACGGTAAGGAAGGTGGTCGAGATTGGACTACCCGCGGGACAGTCCGTGGTCGAGGCTGGGCTTCCCGTAGTACAGTCTGTCGTCGAGGCTGAGCTTTCCGCGGTACAGTTCATGGTCAAGGCTGAGCTTCCCGTGATATAGTTTGTGGTCGAGGCTGAGCTTCCTGTGGTATAGTTCATGGTCAAGGCGGAGCTTCTCGCGGTACATACGGTGGTCAATGTTGCGTCGTTTGTGTTGCGTCCGATGTTAACCTCTTTGATCCTTGGAAGGATGAGTCGTTATAGGCCCCTCTCAGCTATAGGTTTGATGAGGTTGAGTAGTGTATTGATGGGGTGGATAAACTTGTCCTGGATGGCGATGGCTTTCCCTCGAGTGTTTGGTCTGTCATGTATAACAGGTATACGTTGATTGGCTTGGGCGATCAGCAGGCTATGGTCGATGGTCTCATCACTCAGGGTCTGTAAAACAAGTTATGTTTTCAAATATTCAACTCAGCGAAGTAGCCAATCTGATAGTAATAGATCAGTATTACTACAATGGTGGAGGATGCAAAAATGAAACTTTTGCAGTTGCTGTATCAAACATAAATTATATAAACATAAAAGGTACCTACACCAAGGAACCTGTATGCTTTGCCTACAGTGATGATCTGCCATGCACAAGGATTTCACTATCAACTATAAAGCTTAAACCAACCACATATAAAGGAAATAGTCGTGATCTTTTCTACCAGGAAGCACATGGTGAACAGAAAACTAAAACTCTTACGCCAATTCAATGTTTGAAAACAGAAAAGCCAACAAGAGCTGAAAGTCACACTTACAATGATGCTTGCTAATATTGAGTAAGGAATTGAGTAAAATGTTAAGATAGGATAATACTAAAAAAGGACCAACTCCCTTTGGTTGCCTTATACGTTTGTATAAACCAACTACACAAAAAATGTTGTTGAGATAAACGGTTAAGTATGAAGCAAGCAAGCGTTACTTGAGCTACAAGGAAAATCTACATGTCCATACAACAAAGAGTTTGATGTCTGTGACTTATCAAGGTGAAGAACAAATAGTTAAGAAGAAACTAGAAGAACCTCTTTTGGTCTCAGTATGACTGTTGGGAATATCTACAAGTCACGTGAAACATTTTAGACTCAAGAAGACCGTTCATGATATGTTACTTTCAGTCTTGGATCCAACAAGGAAATATCTTTCCTCTTATAGCATTGCATTTGTTTATTCATTTATCTCTTTTGTGTATACCCTAGCTAGTAGCTGAGTTTATATATATATATGTAACACTTGTGTATGATTTAATTTAAGTAAGAGAAATAAAACCTCTTCTTCTCTCTAATATTTCTCAGAAAACTCTCTACTTTTTACTCTCCATCGAGCTCATTTAAACACTCTACAATCTCTCACACTTAAATCTCTCTTTATTTTTAAAAACTAACATGGTATCAAATCTAAGCTAAGTTCTTGGCCATTATTGAAGCACTTAAACTCTACTTTGTCTCAAAATCCTCTTTATCTCTTCCACCATTTTAGTGTTCTTGAAGCTTGTTCTTTGTCCGTTGGGTAAAAGAAGTTTGTACGACTTGTGATGGAGAATCCCAAGACTTTTTCTGTTCATGTTACCCTTAAGGGTGTGAAGTACCTGTTATGGTCTAGAACTGTGAAGACCATGTTGAGTGGCCATGGACTTTGGACTCATGTTGAAGGAGAAGCTCCAAAGAAGGCGGTCTGATATGTTGGCAAGGATAAGGAATGCAATACTGGTCTGATGGTGGCTGTTGATGAAGAGAAGGCAAAATGGTATCAAGACGACCAAGTAGTTCTTGTCATCATCCAAAGCTCACTAGATTCGGCCATTCATGAAGCTTACTCCTATTGTGAAAGTGCAAAGAGCTTGTGGGAAACACTCAAGAAGGTGTATGAGAATCTATCAAACATTAATCGTGTGTATGAAGTAAAGAAGGCCATCAGACCTAAGTCAAGAAGATATGGAGTTTACACAATGGTTTGGAAAGTATAGATCTCTTTGGGCCGAATTTAAGATGCTAAGACCTCTGATGGTGGATCCGGTGGTGCTTGGTGAAAGACTTGAACAAGATAAGGTATTCAGGCTCTTGATGAACTTCCCAGCCTATGGAGACCTCATTCGCCACCTCTTGAGGCAAGACAAGCTCCCAAGCTTGGAAGAAGTATGTGGCTCCATACAAAGAGAGCAAGGCTCTAGAACCCTCCTTAGTGGTAAGGGGGAGCTTGTTATGGTTAACAAAGCTACATACTGTAATGAGGAAAAGAAGGTGTGGGTTGTGACCATTGTAAGAAGAAAGGCTACTCTAAGGATCGGTGTTGGATACTTCACCCACATCTCAAGCAAAACAAACCATGGGACAAGCCAAGAGCCAACCTTGCAAGTGAAGAAGCCTCGGGTCAAGGTAGTGGATTGGCCAATGCACAAGCAGCTAGTGGGAAGGCAATGGTAGCAACCCATGGAGACTATGTTAGGAAATCCGACCTTGAGGAACTCATCAAGTCAATCAATAATCTAAAGGAATCTGGTAACTCATTTGTTTCCAAAATTGATAAACCGTTAGTAGTAGATTCCAGAGATACTCATCATATGAGCAATGGGAATCTACTTACAAATGTGAAACCGGCCCTAGGTAGTGTTAGCATTGCAAATGGGAAAAAGGTTCCAATTGAGGGTGTTGGTAGTCTTAAGCTATTTGATCCAGAGTCTAAGGCTTTATATATGCCAATGTTTAAATCAAACCTTTTAAGTGTCTATAAAGCAAATTTTGATTTAAATTGTAAAGCTATCTTTGATCCTAACTCGGTTATTTTTCAGGATATTAAGAGTGAAAGGTTCTTGGAAGTGGTGGTACCAAGGACGGGTTGTACTTGTTGGAAGACACCAAGATTGACCCAACTATAGTTGTACCATCTTGTCTATCTTGTCTATCTAGTTCTTGTTATGATTCATTAAATTCTACGAGTAGTGTAACAAATGATGTGTTGTGGCATGCCCGTTTGATTCATCCACATTCTAGAGCTTTGAATTTGCTATTTCTAAATGTTGCTTTCCAAAATGACACTTGTGAGTCTTGTATATTTGAAAAAGATTGTAAATCGGTGTTTTCCAAGTTTTCAACCATATATGAGAATTTTTTTGATCTTATTCACTCCGATGTGTGGACATCACCTTGTGCATCTGGAGAAAACTATAAATATTATGTCACATTTATGGATGAAAAATCAAAGTTATTGTTACCTAGAAAATATAGAGTATTTGAAGCTTTTACTAACTTTCAAACTTATGTGTTTAATCAATATAGTGCCAAGATTAAAATCCTAAGGACATACAATGCGGGAGAATACACAAGCAATGAGTTTAAATCCCACCTTGCCACACATGGAATCATACATCAAACCGCGTGTCCGTACACACCTCAACAAAATGGAGTATCAAAACGTAAGAATAGGTATCTAATGGAGGTGGCAAGATCAATGATTTGTCACAACAATGTGCCTAAGAGATTTTGGAGTGATGTGGTTGTATCGGTTTGTTATCTCATTAACCGTATTCCCACCAAAGTGCTACACGACATGTCTCCCTTTGAGGTATTGACCAAAACTAAGCCATCTATTGATCATTTAAGAGTATTTGGTTGTGTGTGCTTTGTCCTTGTACCAGGAGAATAATGCAACAAACTAGATGCTAAGAGTGTTAAGGGTATGTTCATTGGGTACTCAACCACTCAAAAATGATACAAATGTTATATACCAGAAAAAAGGCGAGTAATGGTGTTTAGAGAGGTCAAATTCATTGAAGATAAAAGCTTTTATGAAGAAAAGGATTGGTATAACCTTCAAGACCTCACTCAGAACTCATCGGATAGGGCAAAAAGTCTCCGATTAATTTTTAAGAAACTTGGGATTGGAGATTTAGTAGGAAGTACGAGATACACGAGTATGTTTAACACGGATGGCCGTGATAAGTGTAAAACAAGTGACAAGCAACCCAACATAGATAAACAGACTCCACATGTGAACGAGTCGGACATGGCCAAGCTGGACACGATCGAACCGGACACGGCCAAGCTGGACAGAACCGAGCCAGACACGGCCAAGCCGGACAAGAACGTTCTGGATGTGGAAGACTCAACCGGAAATGTCAAACCAAATAATTATATGGATAGGTTGGATCGTGTGGTTGACAAAGTGGTCACACTAGCCCTAAGGAGAAGTCAAAAGCTCAATAAGGACCCATCTAGGTGTCTCTCCACTTACGGCTACTACAATAATGTAGTCGAGGCTCACCCGGACCAAGTAGTATGCAACCTTGTTAATATTACAAAGAGTCATCAAGCCTTTATCACACAACTAGACAGTGATTATGTTCCCAAGACGTATGAAGAAGCTAAAGAACATAAAGTGTGGAGAGATGCAATTGAAAGTAAGCATGGTGCTATGGTTCGGAATCACACTTGGGATGAGGCCAAACTACCTCTTGGGAAGAAGGCCGTGACATCTAGATGGTTATTCACAATCAAAATATAATAGTGATGGTACAATTGAAAGACACAAATCTAGACTTGTAACTAGAGACTTTACACACACCTATGGAGAAGATTATCATGACACGTTTGCTCTGGTAGCCAGACTTCATACTGTACGTGTTGTATTATCTTTAGCTACTAACCTTGATTGGGATTTGTGGTAAATGGATGTCAGAAATGCATTCCTCCAAGGCGAGCTTGAAGACGAAGTCTATATGTACCCACCTCTGGGATTGGAACACATTGTGGCTCCCGACAATGTTCTATGGCTTAGGAAAACCATCTACGGTCTCAAACAATCTCCATGGGCTTGGTATCACAAGTTGAGTTACACGATGAGATATCATGGCTTTAGGAAGTCCGAATCTGACCACACTCTCTTCATTCTTCAAAGCGTGAAAGGTAATGTTGTTCTACTTGTTTATGTTGATGATATCATCATCACCGGTAGTGACAAAAAAGACATAATAGGTATCAAAAACACATCTTAAATCCGTCTTTGATATTAAGGATTTGGGTGAAATGAAATATTTCCCTGAGATTGAAATATGTCGATCAAAAGAATGCCTATTTCTCTTTAAAAGGAAATATACTCTTGATCTTTTGAATGAGTGTGATGTAGGTTCAAGGAAAGCTTCTACACAACTTGAGGATGACTACAAAGCAACGTGCAAGGGGAAGAAAGATGATGAACCGTTTGAAGATGTGCACAAATTCCAGAAATTCGTTGGGAAACTAATTTACCTTACAATAACAAGGCCGGATTTGTGCTTTGTCGTCAACCAAGTAAACCAACATATGCAAGCTCCAAAGACACATCATTGAGAAATGGTGGATCCTTAGGTACCTAAAAGGGACGCTGGAACAAGGTATATGGATGGGAAGGAATGAAGACACAACACTTGTTGGCTATTGTGATGCGGATTGGGCTAGAGATGGACAAGACCAAAAATCAACAACCGGGTATTGCACGTTTCTTGGAAGCAATCTAGTCACATGGAAAAGCAAAAGGTAGTGTCATGTTCAAGTGCGGAAGCCGAGTATAGAGCAATGAGGAAGCTAACGAATGAACTAATATGGTTAAAGGCATTGCTTAAGGATTTGGGAATTGAATCACAAGAATCAATCATTATGCATTGTGATAACCAAGCAACCATACACATTGCATCAAACTCGGTATTTTATGAGAGGACAAAGCACATAGAGGTAGATTGTCATAAAGTTCGAGAAAAGGTGGATCAAGGAGTTATCTTGCCATGTTACACAAGAAGCTCGGACCAACTTGCGGATATCTTCACCAAGGCCGCAAGCAAGAAGGTGTGTGACTTTGTGTACTCAAAGCTTGGGTTAATAGAATTGCCCAAATCGTAACCATGATCCATACTCTTTTTCCCTTAGTTGGTTTTGTCCCAATTGGGTTTTCCAATAAGGTTTCAAATGAAGTGGGGAGTTACAACTTTTAAACTTGATCCTTAATCACTTGTGGATTCAAGCTTGAGGGGGAGTGTTGAGATAGACGGTTAAGTATGAAGCAAGTAAGCGTTACTTGAGTTACAAGGAAAGTCTACATGTCCGTACAACAAAGAGTTTGATGTCCATGACTTATAAAGGTGAAGAACAAATAGTTAAGAATAAACTAGGAGAACCTATTTTGATCTCAATATGACCGTTGGGAATATCTATGAGTCACGTGAAGCATTTTAGACTCAAGAAGACCGTTCATGATATGTCACTTTCAGTCTTGGATCCAACAAAGAAATATCTTTCCTCTTATATCATTGCATTTGTTTATTCATTTATCTCTTTTGTGTATACCCTAGTTAGTAGACGAGTGTATATATATGTAACACTTGTGTATGATTTAATTTAAATAAGAGAAATATAACCTCTTATTCTCTCGAAAACTCTCTACCTCTTACTCTTTTCGAGCTCATTGAAACAATCTCTACAATCTCTCACACTTAAATCTCTCTTTATTCTCAAAAACTAACAAATGTAACATATGCAAGTTAAGATATGATAATACGAATAAAAAAGAATTGATTACCTTGGTTTGTCTCATACCAATTTGTATGAATCAACTGCATACCAAATGTAACATATTGCATTATCTTATAAGTTAACAATTTAACAGTTATAATTAGGGATGTTAATAATGGGTTTTTACCCATTGGGTACCCAAAACCCTGAAAATTTTAAGAGTCCAAAGTCTTATTTGAACCAGAAAAAAACAAGTGGGCTGAAACTGGGTATTACCCATAATAAATGGGTATTTTTGTGGGTATATCCATTGGGTAATGGGTACCCAATGGGTTTTAAAAAAACCTATAACTACGTCATTTTGAAAATAACCTAAGAAAATGCAGACAACAAAGGCTATGGAGTTTCGAAGCAAATCTCTTTCGTTTTGTCTATGAAACTCGAGAGAATGAAGAAGATAATGACTTAGAGGGCAGAATTTGAGTTGGCTTTATGCGAGTTTTAATTCTCTTGTTTATCTTTCTCAAATTTGGGTTTTGAAGGAAAATTGTCACTGAGATACTAAGAGAGTACAGACAGAACTGTGTCACAAGTCACAAGCTTTTTCAGGTATTATTCGTGTCTATTTCTTGAATGTGTCTAAATTCATGTCTACTCATGTAAATGTGTCTAATTTGTGTCTATTTCTACAGATACGACGTCCATCAATCTGTAAATGAGGCCACTCCCAAAGCTCCAGAACACCACTCCTAAATATACAAGGTATGAAGAAGTTTCAGATATACAGATGTTTTATCTTTGATTAGGTTCTTATTGTGTTTTTTCAAAGTTTTAGATATACAGGTTTTTTTATCTTTGCTTGGGTTCTTATAGTTTCAAAGTTTCAGCCTCAGTTTTTAATAAGTTTAGTTTTGACATTTAGTTTTGAATGTTTGAATCTATGGCTGTGTCTTGTTGGATCGCTTATAACTTTAGTGTCATTGTTTCTTGTAGATTAATTCACAGTCTTTGGAAACAATAGCAGCTCTAAATGTTGAGAATGAGTATATGACAATGAATGAGGAGGTTGAAACTCAAGAAGCAATGCAAAGTGCAGTTCAGTCTACTCAAGCGACTAAGCGTAGAATGTTAACTATCTGGAGAGAATTTGTACCAGTTGGAGTAGAATCAGATGGCAAATAGAGAGGTCGTTGCATTCATTGTAATAAGAAGCTAATCACGAAATCCAACCATGGAACATCAGCTTTAATGCGTCATTTAGATATTTGTCCAAAGAGAGATCCACAACCAAGAGAAGAGAGGCAATATGATCATAAAGTCGATAGAAAAATGGTTAGTGAAATCATTTTTTACCATGATTTGCCTTTTAGATATGTGGAGTATGAAAATGTTAGAGCTAAAGATAGGTATTTGAATCCTAATTGTGAGCCTATATGTAGACAGGCAGTTGGAAAGGATGTTTTTAGGAGGTATGAAGTAGAAAAAGAAAAGTTGAAAAAAGTGTTTGCAGATTTCAAAGGTCGAGTTTGTTTTACAGCTGATTTGTGGAAAGCTCGTAGCACCATGACTGGGTATATCTGCTTGACTGCTCATTATATAGATACTACTTGGACCTCAAAGAACAAGATTCTTGCATTCATTGATATGAAACCTCCACATACCCGTGAAGAATTAGTTAAAAAGATTATGGGTTGCTTTAAAGAATGGGGTTTAGAGAAGAAGATGTTTTCTATGACATTGGATAATACTACTAGTAACGATAGTATGCAAAGAATTCTTAAGAATTGTCTCCAGATTATTAGTGGTGGTGGATTGCTTTATCATGGGAAATTCTTTCATGTTAGATGTTGTGCACATATATTGAATCTGATAGTTAAGGAAGGATTGTCATTAGCTACTAATCTTTTACAAAATATCAGAGATAGTGTTAAGTTTGTCAAAGCATCAGATTCAAGAAAAGACGCATTTGCAGTTTGTGCTGAAAGTGTAGGGATTAGGAGTGGAGCTGGATCCTCATTAGATGTTCTTACATGATGGAACTCCACTTATGATATGCTTGCTAGAACATTGAAATTTCGTAAGGCATTTTTCATCTTGAAAGAGTATGATAGAAATTACAAGTCGTTGCCTTTAGAGGATGAGTGGGATCTTGGTGAGAAAATTTGTGATCTATTGAAGCCTTTCACTGTGATCAGTACATACTTTTCTGGAGTCAAATATCCTACAGCCAATGTGTATTTTCTACAAGTGTGGAAAATTGAGTGTTTATTGATAAAATATGCTGATTGTGGTGATAGTAGAGTCGAATTTATGGCTAAGGGTATGCAGTCCAAGTTTGCTAAATATTGGGATAAGTATAGTATCATTTTAGCCATGGGAGCCGTTTTGGATCCGAAGTTAAAGTTTCAAATCCTCAAATTTGCTTATGACAAGGTGGATCCAAGTACTTCAGAGGAAAAAATTAGTATTGTTAAGCAAAATTTGAAGGATCTTTATGAAGAATATCACACCAAGACTCGAGCTTCTTCCACTTTCACCACAACCCCAACTCCTCATGAACTTCTTACTGAGTCACCATTGGAAGATGATCCTAATTTTGTAGGTGTCTTTTCTCATTCTCACAGTATCATTTACTTTATAGAATTTATCATATTTAGTATGTCTCTATGATACAAGAACTCTTTGAACTTGAGAGAAGCATCATTCCTGACTCAGATGACACCAAATCTAATCTGGAAATGTATTTGGATGAACTAAGATTAGATTTTAGGTCTTTTACAGATATGAAGGTCCTGACTTATTGGAAAAACAACGGACAACAGTTTGGTGATTTGGCTTCTCTAGCCTGCGATATTCTCAGCATTCCAATCACCACAGTGGCATCAGAATCCGTTCTCAGCATAGGAGATCAGGTGTTGAATTCTTATAGGAANTTCTCAGCATAGGAGATCAGGTGTTGAATTCTTATAGGAATCGTCTCCTTCCAAGAAATGTTCAAGCTTTGCTTTGTACAAGAAACTGGTTACGTGGTTTTTCCGAGCTTAGAGGTAAAAAAATCGATTTTAGATTTTGTAATTTATTGATTTAGATTTATGGATTCATTCATATTTTGAAATTTTAGGTGATATAGAAGATGAATTTGATGATGAAATTGAAGACACTACAACCATGACAAGTAGCTCAAGAATATGAGATCCAAGTAATATTTTTGTTTCACTTGATTGTAAATGTTGTGAAATTTTAGCAATGAAATTAATGTAAATATCATGAATTTTTTTGGGATGGATTTTTTGGTTTAAGGAGATTGGTGATGTGCTAAATCACATAGACCTAGGATTGAAGGATTGTTTCATTTTCATGCTATGTTTGTATTTTTTATGAAACTATTTGTCTAAGAGATTTGATGATTTAGTAAATGATACTAAAATTTGTATTTAATAATAAATTTGTATTAGTTTTGTTTTACTATAAATTAATATAATTAATTTTAGATGAATGTTAAGTTTTTTTTTCTATTAACAAATTTAAGATATTAAATATACATATTTATTAAAATATATTGAAAACTACAAACAAATTTAAATATTAGACAATAATAAGTGGCCACAAAAAACCCGTATTTCTAATAAGATTCTAAGAGACCTTTATTCAATTAAGATTTATATTGACTTTTGATAATTTGTATTGATTTATAATGATACAAATCTTAATTTCAATAAGGGCTCCTAAATCTTATTGAGTTTATTTCGGGTTCGGACCGGGTTGGATTTTTTAACCCATAACAACATCCTTAGTTAGGCTTTGATTGGTAAGGTTTTTTATTGAGCATAATACTCTTGTAGGAACCAATCATATTTGAAAAATTTAAAATAGACAAATATAATTGATCCACACAAGAGCTGCTCAAAAAAATTCTTACCAATCAAGGCCTTATAATGTAACAAATCACACACATTTTTATCTGCATTAATGAAGTTGCATCACATGAGAGGCGCAAAGAACATGTACTTCGTAACAAAGACAAACCACGACATGGTTGAACTTAGTCAATAAGAACATTCTAAACACCGTTCCAAAGCTCAAGCTCAGAGGCCAACATAAGATAACAGCATAACAAACTATCTGATTAAATATATTATTTAGAACTATACAATTTGTGCCTCAACCATACATCCTGTTTGAGAAATTTGCATTACAAAATTTGATGTGCTCCTCTGGTTTCAGAAAAGCAAACGTGTTTCTTATCATTATATGCATCCAAAACCATGTTAAATCCTGCTGCGGGAAATATGAAAAAAAAGTCAGGACAAAAAGCCGAGAATAAAACCTCAAGCACAGAAATAACAATTTTACCCATATGCTACACGAAGGTGAAAGGAGGTTTTAGCGAGAATGTGTCATCAACGTTTGCCAAAACCAACTCCTGCTTTCCTTTTTTGTCGTGCTTGTACTCTTTCAGGACTTGGCAATCCAGTTTTTTCTTCGTACTTCTTTTCTAGTGCCTGAGGTACAAAACTTGTCAGGAATATTGTAAAACTACGGAGCAAAAATCATAAGACAGTGGACAATGCAAAGGTGTTCACTAAAGTCACTACCAATATAGAAAGGCTGATTTTATCCACAAAAACCAAATATTAGTAGCTTTAGACTCAGTCCTGTGACAATTTTTACTCACCTCTAGCTCTTCACGAATGTTGTCAAGAACTTGATCCGTCATTCTGTCGAAGAAGAGAACTCCCTACAATTTTTTTTTGTTATCCATAAGACCAGAAAGAAAGCTTGCAAATGATTTTCACATACAGCAACATCAAACACCTCCATGAAAACAAGTAAGTATGCAGTAACAAATATACTAACAAAGATAGGACCCATGAGTAAATGTTGGACACTATACAATGTTAAAACATCATAATGCATCAACGTTCTCTCTGGTTTCTTTTTAGCTGTAAATAAGCACTACTGCAGTCATAGTATTGTCAACAAATGTATTATATATTTTGTCATTGCTACTCAATCAAGCAAAGATATCAAAATCAAAGAGGAGAAAAAACCTCCAGGTGGTCATATTCGTGCTGAAAGATTCGTGCAGGTAAACGTGATAGACTGATCGAAAATCTTTCACCAGTTATGTCTCTTGCATCAATTTTGACAGATTGTGGTCGCTGAAAACAAAACCAATCACATGAGAACCGATTTCCAAGAAGAAAAAAAAACGAATATGGTTAATTAAATATAACTTTGCTGAAAATGTAATCCAATAGAGAAAAAGTGAACATACAACTACTTCAGCATAGATCCCCGGGAAGGATAAGCATCCTTCATCAAATGGTATTAATTTATCAGAATATTTATTGATTTTTGGATTAACAAGAACAATTTCTTCTCCTTCACCAGGCTCTCCAGCCGGATTAAACACCATGAGTTGAACATTGAAACCTACTTGCGGTGCTGAGAGCCCAATGCCATCCGTTCTGTGCAATAGCATGTAACCACATTATCATTCCGAGTATGTTATTACTAAGTTACTATATCTATACACTCAATATCCAATAACAGTAACTATACTTTCACAAATCAAACAACAAATTAAGAGGATGAATGGCTACTGTTTCTAACTAATTTTTGGTTTTTTTTTTTTTTTAAACTAGTTTTTTAACCAATCATGATTTTTTTTTTCTTTCGTCTGATTGATATTAGAAATGTTCACAAAGAACATGAGTACAACAATTAACCACATAGAGACCAATGGTCATTCTCAATCCTAAAACAAGAAAAGGAAGATACAATTTCAGAACCATTGCAACACCAATCACAACAAAGCTTCAAGCTTTACGAAATACCACCATGGAGTTTCCCGCACAACAATCTGTGAAGACGGGCTTCAAACCAATCATGATTTAGAAAAACAGTTTTTTCAAATTTTAAAAGTATTTTTTGATTGGAGGCTACCATTCAAGGTTTTGGCTTTTTGATTTTTTTAACTTCAAAAACTAGTTTTTGGATTATCAACGTTAACTTTTCTAAAAACCAAAAACCACTTTTTTAGGTTTGAAAACAAAAACAAAAATCTAAAAATTAACAACAAAAAAAACTAAAACTGTTCATCCATTCATAGCCTAAGAAAATAAAATTATACTTGTAGAGAAGATATAGGCATATACTCCCAAATTGCTTAATCCAAACGAGATAACAATTACATCAAATGACAAGTAAATTATCAGACTAGGATTGAACTATATCGCGTTTCAAAAACCAAAAACGGTAACTAGGAGAGCTATTTGGAAATGAGGGCTTACTTGTACATAACATCAAACATAGCATCTACCAAGTTCTTCAAATTATCATCAAAGACACCAATCCTTTTGTTCTTAGCCCGTAGTATAGGATCTGGATACTCAACAATCTTCAAAGGTGTCTCAAATTGAAGATCAGAAGCTTAACAAAATTCCAAAACAAACTACAATTAATGAAAATGTAGAAAAATACAATCATACATAAACTAAATTTCAAAAAAACTTGAACTACAACCTCAGATTGTAAAAAATAGATAAGCAAGTTACCCAATGCTACATCTTCGTCTTTACGCAAGACGCGTTTGACTGCAGCCCGAACCGGAGACGTCAAAGGCGTGGTATCGTTCGCAGCGGAAGAGAACATGATGGTGGTTTTAAGCCGACCATAACTAGCAAAAAGTGTAGTCGGACGGCTAGAGAAAACCGGTAGGAATAAGCGAGAGAGCGGTGGAGCTTGAAGGAAGCAGTGACGAACTACCACCATAGCTAGAGGAAGACTAATTTCAACTACTGGAAGAGCTAAAACTGAAATTGTGTGGACAAACTGAAATTTTATGACCACGTTCCAAACAAAGACATATATCACCACCAAAAGGTAGAATAAGAAAAGGAACTAAAATACTTAATTCACAATGAATAATTCTTCAGCATAACCAAACTTTTTTAGCTTATGACCATCACCGTACAAGTTTACACAGAACTTATAGAAGATAGTTCCAACTAAAAACCTTAAGAGCAAATACATCAAATCATTGAATTGAGGAACCGCCACAAATCAATCAGCAAAATGATGTGACCATGATCAATTTCTCGTCATTCAGTTTAACCTAAAACGTTCTCAAGGAAGTGAAAAATACCAGCTCGAAATAAAAACTCTCAATTCTACACAATCAAATGACTAAAAGGAAGAAGTCAAATCAATATCCGGTTCTAAGCAGACTCAATTTCAAACGGTAACAATCCAAATCAATTAACTAGGAAGATTCACATTCAAAAATGCAGCTCCCACAGTAAGATATACTTCCGCAAAATAGATCGTCAAAAGAATCACATCCAACAACATAAAGGCTAGATGATAATTAACAGCCAAAAAAAAATCAAAAACGAACACATATCTAAAGAAATCCAAATAGAAACCTAAAATCAATAAACAGAAACATAAATTACTTCTTAAAACAGCTGGATTGTACCTGGTAGAATCGGATGGGGATCTGTGAGACACAGAAATGAAGAAGGTGAAGAAGAAGAAAAAGATAAACAGAGCAAAAGCGCCTTTGGAAGCTTCAGAAGATGGATTGTCTCCTGTTCTCAGCGGTAGGCTTCCGCACTTTTAGAGATGTCGGGTTTAGAGAGAGATAGATACAGAGGAAAACAGAAGCCACAACCCACAAGGAGAAAATTCAATAGATAATTAATTATATAGAAAAGTAAATAAAAGATGATAACTAAAATAATAATAACACAGCGCAGAAAACTAAGAGCAAGGAGAAACCCATATGGGTTTCTTATTTTTTTTTTTATTATTTTTTTGTTAAATGAAAAAAAAAAAAATAAAAATAAAAATACAACCAACCAATCAGAATTCGCCACGTCATTAGAAACCCAACTTTTGGTTTTTTTATTTAAGAAACCCTCTCTCCTTCTCTCCCCTCATTTTTAATTATTTTAATCTAAGAAATTGTTAAGAGACCACCAATAATGGTGGTCTCACTACAAGAAAACGCAAGATTTGAGACGTTTTTTTACAACGCATTTACAACGCAGCTGATTTGGGACGGTTTAGCAACACGTTTA
>OVAX01003075.1:0-22974 GCA_900406405.1 Lepidium africanum
AAAAAAAAAAAAAAAAAAAAAAAAAAAAACATATTGTGCACGTGAGGTGAATCAGGTGATCGCCGTCAGCCACCTTCTAGAATAGAATCCAAAGACACAAGTCAACTTCATCACTAAGTTTCAAAACTCACCGTTTAATACACGTGTCACACAATAATCCAAAAAAATCCACCGATTAATCCGTGCACTTTACCACACCTGATTCCACCACTCCTTACTTCCATTCTAATCTATCACCGTGTTTAAAGCCAGCCGTAAACGACCGACCGACCACGATCACCACTTACACATTTAACCAATCATATAATTCCACGTGTCATACTTTATTTCTTTATTCACCGCCGATTTTAAAAAGCCATCTGTTTCATCTTCCTTATAAGCTCATTCACCGAAACCTTCTCTTCTTCCTTAATTTTTTTCCTTATTTAATTCTTTTGATTTCAACAAATCTTTCAATCTCAGATTTTCTCATCACGATTTCATTATTATTTTCTATTTTTCTCTTTTAACCTAAATCTAGTTTTGGATTTTGAGGCTAATCCTTTAAGTTATGGGGATTTCTCATGAAGGATTCGAAACTAAGTCCAATCGTCTTGTGGATAGATTAGGGTTTGTGAGATTTACAAAAGGATTAGGGAGAAAACGAATTCTAATCTCGAATTCAATTTCTAATCGAGCTACTGTGAAAACTCCATTGAAGAAAACTAGAATTCTAACGATAGATTCGAATTCGTCTCTGCTTGAATCTCTGCATCAAGATATCTTGGTAAGTTTTTAATATTAATTTGAAAAATTTTACTCTGTAATTACAATCTTTTTCTAGGGATTTGATTAGATTTATTATTTATTAATCGAATTAATCAATTTTTAACAGATTCGAGTACTTTGTCATGTGGATCACGAGGATATCATCAGTCTAAAACTTGTATCTAAAACTATCAGAGAAGCTGTAAGTATATTATTTTTTAAGATTTTTTAATTTGATCAATGAATATTTCTAATAATGCAAATTTTAATTTGGTTTTCTTTTGGTTTATGAAATCTTAGGTAATGAAAGCAAAAGAATCACATTTTGATAAATGCACACCGAAAAAGAGTCTGCCTTTTCGAGACTCTATACTAAGAGATTCGAATTTGAGTGATGAAGATGATGAAATTGAGCCACCTAATGCTCCAATTCGAAAGAGATTTATTAATCGTCAAGCTGATTTGTCGAAAATCTCTATCGTTTTATTCAAATGAATAAGAAGAAAGTCAAAGAAGAACAACAACAATTAGCTAATTGTGCAGTTTGAGTTTGCTTTTGCTTCAATCTTTTTTTTAGTGGTTTATTGTATTTTTTTACTAATCATGTGAATATAACAATTTATCTGCAGTCTTTCTAAATAGATTACTATTTTTTTCATTGTGATCAGAGAGTATCCCAAGTACTGATTTTTGTCATTTACGATAACAAATTATTAAGATTCTTTTTAGTTCTGCCATTTCTTGACTTTCTCTTGTTTTTTTAATATAGTGAACACATTGAATGAATCTAAAATTATTGCTTTGATAAGAGATAAAATGGACACTTGGTGAAAATTCTTGAGTTGTGAAATCCACTCGTGAAAATTGGATACATTTTACTCAAAACGGATGAAATATAAAGTGGAAAATAGTGTTAGGCTAGCTTTTTACCATATACTTCCTCAGGTGATGTTTTAGATATTTTACACATATTAATAAATTATTAATTGTTTTATTGTTTCTAAACAAAATATAGTTTATCACAAATTCCAAAATAGTTTAGCCAATCACAAATCAATTTGCAAAATTTAAAAAATCAAAAATACTAAAAATGTAATAAATTTTGCATAAAAATCTTAAAACATTAACTAAAAAAGAACAAATTTGTTTTCTAAAACATCAACTAATAAAAAACAGGAGTATATCTTTAGTCGCAATTAGTTTTAAATTTGCGTTACTTACATATATATATATATATATATATATATGGAAAATAAAAAATTAAGGGTTTTCATTTTTTATCTAGGAAGTTCAAATTTTCTATTTTATTACCTTTATGGCCTGGACTACCTGGTTGGTAATACTATGTGAAGATGTAAAAGAATTATTGGCATAATTAACAAATGAGGTTTTACTTTTACCTAAGAGGTTCAAGCTTTCGATACTATGCTCTTTACATCAGAGACCAACCGTTAATAATATTATTGTAATAAGGTAAATTATCCACTGTTTACATTTGGAAGAATTCTAGCCTTGCAAAAAAAAAAAAAAAAGCAATCATAAAAGGTTTGAAAAAATATTTTGATTGTCGAATTTGATTTTAATAGTTGTACAGTCTTATGTTAAAAAGTTTGGAAAATATATAATAGATATTATCAATCTAATTGATGACTAAAAACAATAATTAATATCTTATGTAAACATAAAAAAATATTTATGCATGTGATTTTTTAAAGCTAGCTTAATTTCAACTCTATCAATATGTCTTTTCTTTAATTCTGATATTTAAAAAAATATTTTTTATATACTTTGTATATATAAGTCAGTGAACAAAGTGGGTGAATTTAACAAATGTTGCTTATATGAATAAATCAATAACGTGTCAGAACTATTATGCAGAGTTTATACCATTTATGCATATTCACTATTTACAGCTCAAAATGGATTGTTATTAATATAGTACATTGATCTCCACATGTGGATGTATAAAGGAAAGAAGAAAAAAGAGAGACAAATTCTATAAATATAGCATTAAAAGTGTATTTACGAAAGTTCTTTTTTTATAAAAATACATAAATCACACCGACAGCTAATTTTATTATCTGGAAAGTTATAAATAATCGACCCATTATCTATTATTCTCTTATAACACTTGTCGTATTCGAAATTATTGAGTTGATAGAACCATCCATTCTCGTTTTTGCATGTTAAAAATTATTGCAATTAAAGGGTCTTTAACATAAGCTACGTGGCTCGAACATGAACCATATAATTATTTTTTGTGTGTTGTTTAAACTAACTAACTACATATGGTTGGTCGGTAATGTTGAATGTTGGCTTTTACATTTTTAATTAGCTTAATGGAGGAAAATGAGATCATAAATCGTAAATGCTTATGTGGCATCTTTAACTTGAATGTTCAGATTCCAATGTTGATCACCGATCAACTACTTTATTTTGTTCGGATCCTATCCTTAATTCAAAATTTTACTCAAATCTTTTAAACTCTATATTACATAAAATAACATAATTATTAGAATTAAAGTCCGATGAAAAAATTGTAAAGATAAATATTTAACTTACAAAAAAAAAATTCTCCACATTTATATGTAGTTTTGTTTACAAAACCAAATTTGTTCTATATTATACTTGTTAAAATATAATCAACAAACAACAAACATCACTTGCTAAAATTTGTAGTAATAAAATTTTTTCAACAATTATATCGAAAAAATCTGATTTATAGTTTAACCCAACTTTATAAAAAAAATTTTAATTTCTTATCAGAATCCTTAGCAAAATCATTTAAACTACTAGACAAAATGTGCTCGATATCAATAATATTCATGTTTTATTTTTCTATTTGTGTGATATAGATATACTATTATCCACATTGAATATGATTTACTTCAAAAATGTAAACGTGACATATAAAATAGTGTATAATATATATTAATTCTTGATTGAACCACTTTTAGAAGTTGTCAACCACCTAGTGGGTTGTGAATCTCGTGGACAGATTAAAAGAACACTAAAACAGATGGTACTATAAGTTAAGTAATAGTTGGCAATAGCCATAAAACATAAATTACAATTGTTCAACTTTTGGAATTTTGGGAATGTTTATTTATTAGAATTAAAGTCCGATGAAAAAATTGTTAAGATAAATATTTAACTTACAAAAAAAAAATTCTCCACATTTATCTATAGTTTTGTTTACAAAACCAAATTTGTTTATATTATACTTGTTAAAATATAATTAACAACAAAAATCACTTGCTAAAATTTGTAGTAATAAAGTTTTTTTCAATAATTAGATCGGTAAACTCTGATTCATAGTTGTAACCCAACTCTATAAAACTTTTTTTAATCTCTAATCAGAATCCTTAACAAAATCATTTAAATTACTAGTCCGAAAAATGCTCGATAGCAATAATATTTATGTTTTATTTTTCTATTTGTGTGACAAAAATATACTATTATCCACATTGAATATGAATTACTTCAAAAATGTAAATGTTACATATAAAATAGTATATAATATATATTAAATTCTTGAATAGTATATAATATGTATTAAATTCTTGATTGAACCACTATTGGAAGTTGTCAACCACCGACATAGTTGTCAATCCTATGTACAGATAAAAAGATTACCAAAACAGATATTACCAGAAGTTAACTAATCGTTGGCAATAGCCAAAAGACATAAATTAAAATTGTTACTTTTAGAAATGTTTGTTTATTTAGATTTATAAATATTAAAATGTTTATATATATATATATATATATATATATAATTCTTTAGTCATGGAAAATTGTCTTTTGTTAATTGGTAAAATGTTCATTTCTGTAGATTTTTCACTGCAGTTTGATCACAAAAAAATTGCATGATTCTACATACTAAAGTTTGAAAATTTTTGAATTATGGATCGAACGTTTAGCATATGTAACTGTATTGATTTGGAATTTAAGCTGATGAAATAATTTATTGTTCAACCATTATTTTCAACCGAATCATATTTTTATTACCAGTTTCTTCGAGTGGAAACAAAAAGTGTAATCATCCCTATACATGAAAAAAAACAATATAAATTTTTTTGTAGGTTGGATATAATAAAACATTTATTTATGTTTCATAAAACAAAATTTATTTAGGACACATAAACAGAGGATATCCATAAAAAATTTAGTTTAGAGATATGTTGAAATAAATTTATAGTCATATTTTGTCTAAAGATTAATACTAAAAAACTTTAAAGAGTCTTGTTACAGTTTATATAATTACTTTCTCTTAAATAATAAATAAAGAAAAAAAAAAAAAAAAAGAAAACCAACGAGGTAATTCCAATAGGACCCGCCAAGTAGAAGGTCGCGTTTAGGTCTTCAACTAATATTGTCTTGGTCTAAGATCCAACAAGCTATCGTTATCAAATTTGTTTAGTCTTAATTATTCTTTAATCTATAATTAATAATAAGTTAATAACTAAACTACCTACCATCTTTCATAATCTTCCGCAAATGTAATCTTGAGTGACATCTTATGATTTGACAAAGTGTAACCTCCTTGGTTAATTATATCATTGAAACGTACAGCATACGCAAATTTGACAATTCAACCAATATATTTACTCTTAGTTTTATTTATACTTACTTAAATATTTTATAATCGGCAAATAACTTTTTTCTAATGGTCAAAAGCAGAAGAGTTCAACGTAAATCTTACTTTTTGCCATTGACCAACCGAAAGTGCTAACTACTATTACTACTCATATTTGTTGTCTATTTAATAAATTTGTTTCTGGTTAAAGTTTATTATTAGGTGACAACAAATTACAGAGTTTTGATCCACATAAAGTCTGGTTAGAGAGATTTGAGATTTCGTAAGGTAAGATATATGCCGAAAATTTATTTGAACAAAATTAAGAATGAAACAAGCAATTAATTTTTAAATAGTAGATAGATTTATTTGTCGAAAATTGGATCGACAAGACAAGACATGACCACGATCACAATTGATAACCCAAAACTAACTCTCTAAATGTTATGAAAATATTTTCAATTTGTAGTGGAAAGTGATTCAAATCTCCTGATATTAGAACTATTTGTATCATCTAGACCACCAAATCAAGAAAGAGTTCAATAGATAGATAATTAATTAAGTGATAAAAATTAAAAATACAATTTTATAAAATCTTGATTATGCAATTTATTACTTTTCAAAATATTCATTAAAAGAATAACATTAATCTACTATGGTTATGCGATTCTATTATTGATTATAAGCGAATTCACTATTCATCATGTCTACCGGAAAAGCTATTACATAATCATGTATGCTTAGCCATTTGACGTTAATGAGTTTCTTTGCAATTTACCAGATTTTTATAATTATGTTAACTACCAGATTTCAGGTGGAAAGGACTGTATATCAGTAGATCATACAGGTCCAATAAGTTAATATTGGCCTGGTTTGAGTCTTTTAGTTATTTCATTTCTGGATCCAGACACATTCCTGAAGCCCATTATCAATTTTTGCCAGAAATCCTAGCAGTTGACTAAGGGTTAAACGTTCCTTTGAGAGTAGTAAAGTGGCACCATATCTGCTTGGGTCTTCATAAGAGAGTCGTGCATGTTATAGGGACAGTTTGCTCAAGCAGATCGAGGGGACTTGCCAGGCTTCGTGGAGATCTGAGACAATCTCGTGCCAAAGGACACATAATGGAAGTAGCAAAGCATATTCTCCAAGGCTCACGGTCTAGAGTGAATGGCTAAAGGAAGAGGTTGCGAGCGATGAGAATGCATGAAACTAAATCTTGTCGGATATAAACCAATATAATTTTCTGAGACTGTGAAGTTCCATAGAGATTCATTTTTGATGGCGAGATTCGGGGAAAAAGAGTAGACTTGGAGAGTAAGAGATATATTTGTTTTGTGTATACAAGAGAAAGCAAAAATGCTTTTTGTATACTAGTAGCAAGTTTTTTCAATTTATATCACGGCTACAGAAAAAATATTCTAAGTAGTATTGATTCCTAAAGTATCTAATTGTATTTAATTTACAAATAAACTAGATTCAATAATATTATTATTATGAATGTCGTCACGTATTACGTATAAACTATAGTCAAATAGTTAATAAATAAATAAATTGCAAACAAAAAAATAACATGGTCAGATTCAGAGGTCAGCTTGGTGACCAAGCGTAGATCTTCTGAGAATATACTTTCTCGATTCACAATATTAATATTTTTTAAATGTCACTAGAACATGGCACAACTCATACATTGATACATACACAAAATAGTTTTTAAAAAACATTTTAAATTGGGAAATATATTCTCCTCCAAATCCCAACCTTGTTGGATTCGTTTTTCTTTACTGATTACAAAAAAACCTATTCAACTGACTTTTCAGGAATGCCAACTGAACAGTTTTGGAACACTTTGGAAGAAGTAAGAATCGTAATCTTGTTACCAAAAACAATAGTTGGAAATTCTAACCACTACGATAATCTTAGCAAATTCTAATGGTTTTTATATTAGAATTTATTGATGACTAACAAACTTTCTAGACAAAAATGATAGTATTTTATCAAATATAATATTTGACATGATTGAATGCAGATATCCGATCTCATTCGAGTTAGACAGGGGCAGTTTCCTACCATATATCTAGGCCTCCCACTACAACCGACAAAGCTTTCACTAGTTTCTCTGCAGCCATTTCTCGAAAATATTACCAACAAGCTTCACTCATGGACCGTAAAGTATCTATCTTATGCGGGAAAAATTTGTCTTATTGCATATGTAGTTTATGGCAAGTTTATCTTCTGGAGTCAGGTTTTCGTGCTGCCCAAAACTTTCTATGCTAAGGTTGACTTACTTTGCTCGGCCTTCCTTTGGAAAAATGCGACGGACTCGACAAAAAGAGCTAAGGTCTAGTGGAGAGATATATGAAGACCTTAGGAGGAGAGAGGTCTAGGTATTCGTCATCTTGAGGAGTTTGCTATGGTATTTAGACTGAAACTGGTCTGGTCCTTATTCTCCAAATCAGATTCTTTGTGGGTTGCTTGGTTGGATCACAATGTATTTGGTAGAAGAAGCTATTGATTAATGGAGAGCTCACCAAAGTTGTCATGGGTGGTTAGAAAACTCCTAGAGATTAAAAGCGCGGTTAAAGATTTTCTGCAATGTCGGGTACGAAATGGCCGCTCCACTTCTTTTTGGTATGATTCTTGGACTCCGTTGGGGCCTTTGATTGACTACTTCGGCCAGTCTGGTTCGAGAGAAACAAGAGTGATGAAGACAACTTGTGTGCATGATGTCATTGATGATGGTCACTGGTCCTTGCCAAATGCACGCTCATCACAGGCGGAGAACCTAGACTTGTTTGACGACTATAATACTTTCGGATGATTCACAAGGATCAGATATATATTTGTGGAAGTTCAATTCTAGCTTTTATTCAGACTGATTCACGAGGATCAAACCATGCAGTATCGACTTATCTTAATCCTCCCGAAGAAAATGCTTCCATCCATTACCATTCTAGACTATTATTTTGGTTGTAATATTTCCTATCCAGTATAAATAACGTGAAAAGCTCTCTCCTCTAATATTTCATCTCTCTGTAAAGAGATTGATTTTTTGTAGGTAGAATGTACATACGAAAAATTCATTTTTTTTCATATAAAGGTTAACACTAAAACCAAAAAAATGAAAATAAATACAATATTTGACGTATTTATAGATATTTTGATTTTGACTAAAAAATAATTTGAATTTGCTTTTGAAGAAAATTTCTTTTAGAGTTTGACTTGTTATTCATCTTTTCATACACTTCTTTTAATATGAATCGCTTTCTAACCTATCTTATGAAAATTGAGTTAACAAAAACACAGACATATATATATTATAGAGAAAGGTCGGATATAAAGTTGAAATTGATTGGAAAATTTACCGTTATGGCTTTGTGGTTATAAAAGTCAAATTTCTAGTTTTTAGTATGAATGTCAAATATCTATTTATACAATTTTCAGATTTTTGACAAAATTACAAAAATAAGAAAACGTACACAGAAAGACGAAAACATAATAATAATTTGAAAAACCGACAAATTAGAATAACAAAAGAAAGACGAACAAAGAAAATGAATCAACAAAAACAAAACCACTATCAAAACTCAGTGATACTTTACAAAAAATTACCACGAGTGACTCTATCTAAGGCCAAGACTCATATCTTAGATCTAGTAACGCCTACAACTTTGCTCTGAATGTTGGGGAAATTTGACTTTTGCAGGCAAAGCTTCCAAAGCTCTGATGTCTGCTTCTATTCATTAACGTGTAATGTATTGCTTAAATTGTTGATAAATAATTCGAAAACATAAACATAAAAAAACCAACATGGTCAGATTCAGAGGTCAGCTTGGTGACCAAGCCAAGATCTTTTGACAACTATTTTTTAAAAACTTTCTCAATTCACAATATTAACATTTTTTAAATATCACAAGACATGGCCCAACTCATACATAGAAAAATAATATTATTTTTTATAATTTTCCTCCAATCGCTACGCTTTTAAATTTATTTATAATTTTAAAAATATATATTTGACTCGACTTTTCCACGAGCGCCACGTGTTCACCCAAACGCTCGCCAAATTCTATTTCTCCACCGTCACATACGTCTAACTTCTCACATTTAGATCTCTCTCTCTCTCTCGCTTTTTCCTTCATTTCTCCAGCATTCCTGGCGTTTCTTATTACGAACAGATCGAGTTTGAATCTAACAGTAGAATATGAGAAATTTCAGTTTCTTTGAGAGATTCTCTAAAGCTTTTCAGGATTATCCTTCTCTCACCAGGATTATCGTCGTCTCCACTATCAGGTTATCAATCTTCAAAGATTTCTTAGCTCTCAGTTTTCATCTATGCGAAAACCTTTCGAAATTCTCTCGCTGTGAATTCGTTCGATTTGTTTCAGTTTTTTTTGAAGGAATTTCGTAGTACAGATGCTTATTCTCTACAAAGAAAAACTGATGAACAGATTCGTTATGTTGTATTATTCACGCAACATTTGCTTCTTCTACATTCTGAAGAATCTCGTAGTTTTTTTTGTTTTGATTTGGAAGAACACATTCTCTTCGTAATAAATCTGATTCAATGAAACTCTGTTTTCGAAATTTTCGTATCTACGTTGAGGCTTGAGAGTCCTATAGTAGTTGTATGTCCTGGAACTTGCACATATCGGCTGATTTTGCGAAATTATTTTCATGGTGAAATGATTGTCGATATTTTGAGATCTCAGATTTGTGAAGCCTTCTCGGTTTGTTTTTTTATCCTTTGTGGTCTGTGTCTGAATTAGAGTTTACTGATGATATATACTGTACATTGTTATAGTGGTGGTGGACTTATAGCCTATTCTGAGGCAAACGTATCACATGGCACGAACGGTGTTATTGCTCCTGTTGAAACTGGAACCAGGAAGAAGAAGGTGGTGCTGCTCGGAACTGGTTGGGCTGGAACTAGCTTCTTGAAGAATTTGAACAATTCTCAATATGAGGTTCAGATTATATCGCCTCGAAACTATTTTGCTTTCACTCCCTTGCTACCAAGTGTTACTTGTGGAACTGTTGAAGCTCGCAGTGTTGTTGAGCCAATTCGAAACATTGGAAGAAAGGTAATTTTGCTAGTAAATACACCTAACTGGAAATGTACTGAAATGTATTATCTTAGTTAAGCTGACATACAAATGCAATGACAGTATAAAAACGTTGTGGTATATAGACACTTCGTTGATTTTTTGTTGCAGTAAATATGTAGGACCATCAGTATGAGGCTTCTTCTACTTATAAATTGCAATTTTGTTTTTGCTTGAAAATTTGCTAACACACTCTGTTTTCTGCCTTGACAAATAGAAGAATGTCGATACATCTTACCTGGAGGCAGAATGTTTCAAAATTGATCCAGCAACCAAGAAAGTTTTCTGCCGATCCAAACAAGGCCTTAGTTCAAATGGAAAGAAAGAATTTTCTGTTGACTATGACTACCTTGTAATTGCTACTGGAGCTCAGTCTAACACCTTTAACATACCCGGAGTGGAGGAGAACTGTCATTTTCTGAAAGTAAGTTTTGTTGGTTCTTAATTCCTTTTTCTTTTGCTCCACTAGGTATTTTCTTTTGGAAGCAATGATAGTTTACATATAAAAATATGTATTGACTTATCATTAGTATGGATGTCAATTTTCTGAGGCTTTTATTGGCTTCCATGACTGCTTGTAGGAGGTTGAAGATGCGCAGAGGATTCGTAAAACTGTAGTTGATTCCTTTGAGAAGGCAAGTCTACCAGAACTAAGCGATGAAGAGAGGAAGAGAATCCTCCATTTTGTGGTTGTTGGTGGTGGACCAACAGGTGTTGAATTTGCTGCTGAGCTGCACGATTTTGTTACTGAGGATCTAGTCAGTCTTTATCCTAAAGCCAAGGGTTCAGTGAAAATCACGCTTCTGGAGGCTGCAGACCATATTTTGACCATGTAAAATTTCTTGCCTCTAAACTTCTGAATCCTGAACAATCTTTTAAGATCTATGCGTCCATAAAAACTTTGTATATTGATCCATGGGAAACTTTTTTCACAGGTTTGACAAGAGAATCACTGAGTTTGCCGAAAACAAGTTTAGCAGAGATGGAATTGATGTGAAACTTGGCTCGATGGTGACTAAAGTAAATGAAAAAGATATATCTGCTAAAACCAAGAAAGGAGAGGTTTCCACAATTCCTTATGGAATGATTGTCTGGTCAACTGGAATTGGAACTCGTCCTGTGATAAAAGATTTTATGAAACAAATTGGTCAGGTACAATAATGTGCTTAGTATTCATAAAACTCACACAGTTACAAATCTTCAACATTTCCTATAAAACAAGTTTCATGAACTCCCTCTCAGAAGTTGTCATTGTGATTGCAGGGTAATAGACGCGCTCTGGCAACCGATGAATGGCTTCGTGTTGAAGGATGTGATAATATATATGCTCTCGGTGATTGTGCAACAATTAACCAGCGAAAAGTCATGGTAACTAAAGCTTTTCTTTCTATCAAACTCTGAACTAATGTTTTTTATTACAAACCAAAAATGATCAATGGTATCATCTCATGTTGCAGGAGGATGTTTCTGCTATATTTAGCAAAGCAGACACAGACAAGTCAGGAACACTAACAGTAAAAGAGTTTCAAGAAGCAATGGACGACATTTGTGTTAGGTACCCTCAAGTGGAGCTCTACTTAAAGAGCAAACGTTTGGGTGGGATTGCAGATCTTCTAAAAGAAAATGATGATGGTGCAAAGGACAACATCGAATTGAATATCGAAGAATTCAAATCCGCTCTTTCTCAGGTTGACTCACAAGTGAAGTTTCTTCCAGCTACAGCACAGGTAATATAATTAGGTTGATGAACACAAAACACACAACAGCAGACATACACTCTTGTTTTCTAGATTCTAATAAAAATGTTGTTATATGTTGAAAATTAAAGGTTGCTGCACAACAAGGCGCTTACTTAGCAAAATGCTTTGATCGAATGGAAGAATGCGAAAAGAATCCAGAAGGTCCCATAAGAATGAGAGGAGAAGGTCGTCACCGTTTCCGTCCCTTCAGGTTAGTCCTCTCTTCTAGATATTCATCAATCAATCAATAACCAAATGGTTTTGGTTTTGGTAATAAAAATGGGTTTTGAAACAAACAGGTATAGACATTTGGGACAATTTGCACCATTAGGAGGTGAACAAACTGCAGCACAACTTCCAGGAGATTGGGTTTCTATTGGACACAGTAGCCAGTGGCTCTGGTACTCTGTCTATGCCAGGTACTTTATCAACACAAGAACATCAAATACTTCATAAATGTTTCAAATATTGTTTTAACAATAACAAATTTCATTATGGTTGTGGAATTAACAGTAAGCAAGTGAGTTGGCGTACGAGAGTGTTGGTGGTATCAGATTGGATGAGGCGTTTCATCTTTGGTAGGGATTCAAGTAGCATCTGAGCTTAAAAACTCTTCTCAGTCCCAACAACATACATCTGAGTTTTAAAAACTCCTCTTAATCCCAACAACATATATCTGAGTTAACTTTCTCTCAGCACGGAAAAAAAGTTTTGATTTGATTTTCTCTTTCTGTTTTAAAAAATTCCAATATATACTTGTAATAAGAGAATGATGTCACAAGTTACTTGCCAATCTCTACAACTTCACTCTGTTTTTGCAGATGGTAATTTTGCCTTTGTTCTTCTTTCTTACCTTTTTTTTTTTACCAATTTTGTTTAGCAGAATTACAAACAAATGGAATTTTGTGTTTTCTTCTTCTTCACTAACGTGATTTTAAAGAAATATTACTACTTTAATTTCGTGGATTACTTTCAATTTATTAATCGTAGAGAAGATTTGAATAATTATAACTAGCCGTAGACATAAACGCTGGGACCGAAAAACTTATCTAAACTGAAAACATATATTTCAGATTCGGTTTCTGACAAACAATCGAGAAGTGAAGTAACCATATAGGAACTGGATCTAACCTATACTACACAAGTAAATCATTCGATTTCTTTGGGTGCTTGGTTACAAGTAACCATTGGAACCGAATCGATTGACAATCGAAATTATTTTGGGTCTAATCAAGTCTACATTTCTAGTACTCATTTATAACCAAAACCAAAAAGAACTAACCAATTCTAACCAAATTTTAGTTAGTACATATATGGTCATCACATTTCTAAAACCGAAAGAACCGGTCTGAACCGAACTAAATAACCAAATGCCGAAAACTAATCATAAATAGTTAAATATAGAACAAAGAAATTGTTTAGACAATCATTTTATTATGAAACCAAAGTGGCTATAGACTGAAAATTGTATGGTTACTGAAAAACAGCATAACTACATAATCAATCGTAGAAAAAGTACATTAAAAAAACTGTAATGAGACTGAAGTATCAAGAAGACTTAACATCTGTAACACTGATAATATCAGCATAACCAACTTTCTTGCGAAGCCGGAGAACTAAATCGGCAGCGTCGACTCCTTCTCCGATCACCACCACTTTGTCTTTCTCTTCTCCTTCTATTCCCACAAATGTCACTCCTATTATATAAAAGAAGATTCAGTCACTTGCAACTAAACTTACTTTCAGAAGGCAAATCCATGACTAATACTCTAAATTCCTAAATTCCTAACAATATCAAACTCGGAGATACAGAAAAATCCATATAACAAAATTATTTTTGTCAACAATTGAATCAACAAAAGCATATATAGTGTTAAAAGTTCACCCTAAAATCTATTTTAATCTACCTCATATCAAAGTCATTAGATGATTTATCTAGAACCATATTTGGAGGTGGGTACCATGGAAGAGGTAGGTTATCCCTGAAAAAGGGACTCGCAAACTGAGAAGAATTCGACCATGTAACTAAACTTACTTTTCACGCTATTAAACTTCGTGGTTAATTATACAGAAAAATCTATGTAAGATTTTCAAATAACTACGGAAATATTAAAATGGTCATGAATTCAAGGGTTAAGCCTAATGTATAGCTCGACAATAATTCTCTTATAATCTTGTTTAGAAAATGGAATTATTGATAAAGGAATTCATGTTTAACGAGATACTTACCAGTGGTTTTGGCTACAATCTTACGAGCTTCTGCACGACATTTTTCGCACCTCATAGTTACCGACATCAAGATTTTCTGCTCATGAAAATTCATTCCAAATGTTTTTCAAATTACAACACTAATATGTTAATTCAAATTTCAATACATAATTTTATCAGACTTCTAATCTCTTACGTACCTTAGCCATTTTGTAGAACCTCTTTGGAGAGAAAATGAAGTGTTTTTTCTTCTTTTTTGGTTGAAGTGATTCTAATTTACGCGTAAGGTAAACCAATATATATAGATACTAATGTAATGCCTTAGTCTCATAATCTTTTGATTCATTTTCCTCAACACGCAATTGAATGTAGTTTTAATAGCCGTTTACTAAGAAATTGCAGAGGAAAATTCATGCACCTGCTTCTTAGCTAAGTTGGAACTTTTTAAAAGTTTGTCTTTTTCTAACATATAAATGTTGACATTTATTGTGACACTCTATAACGTATTAGCTTGACGTATAGAGGGTCAACGAACAAGTCAATTTTATTATTTTAGGTTTCAAACGCGTTACATATGGGTCCGATCCTGAATTATTGGATGCATAAAAGAAAATTACTATAAGCGGTCTCTTTGTCATATTTTCGAATAAATGTATGTTTTTTTTTGTTAACAGTTGGATCAACAAAATTTAATTTATAATCATACTTTTAACAATATTTCACGGATATACAATTCAAAGTCAAAATAGGATGGAGAAAGCAATATAAATGACATGCTAACCATTTGATCAAAATCATTTTCTAGAATACATGATTTTAAAATAGAAAAAAAGGTCTCGAAATTAAAAACTGTGCAATATAGCTTAAAATGAAATGAACATGTCAAGTTACATGAAAGAATTATTCTCTCAAATTAGATTTGATGAAGACAGAAAAAAGAAAATACTGATAGAGACATCGAATGGACCGTACAGAAAAATACATACACACTTAATCTTTGGTTATTTTTGGTGTTAAGTCAAGTCTACTCCTCCTTTTTGCTGTGCAAGATATCTCTCTCTGCGTTGCTTCTGATAAATTACAGAACAAAAACACTTTAAGCTTCATAATCACACTTTGTTCTCTTAATACCAAAACAACAAAAGAAACTTAAGCTCTTATAAGGACATGAAAAGACTAGCATTGTGTCTCACCCATTCATCGATCACAAGTCCTTCTTCAATTGGCTTAGGACCAACAACAGCCTCGGATGCTTTCTTCCTAGCTTCATCTGCTGCATCTGCTTCAGCTAATTGACTTTTCAATTTCTCCATCATCTTAAATGAGACCGGTATATAACAGGTTTACTGATCAGTCATAACTAGAATTGTGTAAAGCAGTTAAATGATTCTGAATTCGATAACAAGTGATGATAATAAGAACCAGCGTAAGAAGAAGAAGAAAGACTCACAGGGTTAGTGTTTTCAGGATCTAAGAATACTACGCGCATTATTTGCTCCTCAGAGACATGATCTTTTTGCTCCTCAAACTACAACAACACAAGACCATCCAATACTTCTTAGAATCCACGATAAAAGTCTGACCAAACACCAACATTTCTTACCTACCAGTTCAGGCATATAGTCTGTTGGGACTTTCATCTTCAGACTCATGATTTTAAACTTAACACCACACTTTTGTTCCATCGGCTTCTCATTACTCTCAGGAGGCTCAACAAACTTGAATACTAAAGAACTCAACAACACAGAAACAGTCACTGTTAGAAACACCTTAACATCAAGCAGATATAAACCAACACATCTACAAGATAATGAAATAGATAAGCAGATACCAGTTGCTATAATTTCCTCTCCAGGAGCAAGAATAGCACCAGCAGGACGCATGAAGCAACTCTTTGGTTCTGTTGTTTGAAACTGAAGAAACTAGTAGAATCAGCAAATAACACCAGTGACAACAACAACTATAATCAAAATTTATTTGATCAAGAACAAACCTTAAAAGCTACATGTGACTTGCTTGTATTCTTAATCTTAATAGCACTCCTGACTTGCTTCCCAGGCTCATCTTCAAACAAAATTCATAAACTAAATCAGTAAAATCTCTATATCTAATTGCAGAAAACTTCCTGTGACCTGAAATCAAAACTATCTTATACAATTTTGTAAAACTTTAGTATAAATTTCTCAAAACTAAGTCAATTACAAGTCAATAATCATCATCTTCAAATCCAATGATTCCCAAGCAAAGTCAACTTCCAGTAGATTCGATAAGATGAAATTAGAGTAGTAAACTCACAAGGGAAGTAAAGTTTAGTCGAAGGATCAAGTTTCAGTCGGCGTTTTGTTGGAAGCAATGATTTCGCAACAGATGACATTGAAGGAATCGTTGCGGCGGATTGATGATGGTTTTGACTCAATCCTTCGACGACAGGAGGTGCGTGATAACGAAAATGACGAGATTGATGAATGTAATTTTGATTGAGATGAGAAGATGATGATGCAGAGGAAGAAGTAGCCATAGAAGAAGAAGAAGAGGTAGCTTGACTATTTGAGTTTCTAAAAGGAAGTTTGAATAAACTCCAACGTCGACTATCGGAATCGGATTTTCCCTCCGTTAGAGCCATCGGAGATTCGGATTTAAGAGGTTAATGGATTAAACTCGATTTAGTGGAATGATTTCGCGTCCGGACTGGTGTTTTTTGTTTAAGCGAAAGTCATTCGAAGTGGAGAAGAAGAAGAAGAAAAACGCGATGGAAAATAGCGTTTACAACAATCACGTTTTGGAATCGTTTGGCGCTTTCCTTTTGTTTTTGTTGGGTTGGCGTTCTGAGGAAACGGTTGGATTTCTATAGGTTTTTGGCTGTGATTTTATATACAATAACGGTAACTCTTTTTTTTTTTGGATTTTACATGGTTTTATAGATTTGTTTATGAAACCGTACAAAATCTTATAAAATCAAAAATATTAAAAAGAATGTGTATGAATAAAAGTTCTCTAAATTATATATGAATGCTAGGAACTAAGTGGTTCCTTGCAAGTTATAGCGACAATGAATCTACTCGTTCATAGAAAGAATTACTCGTAAGCTAAGTAACTTTCCTATGCAGACATATCCATCTTATAGCTTCAATAATTTGTGGAAATTTTATTTTTTTGGAATCAAGTCTTAGTTTATGAGAAAATGGACTCTAATCAAATTCCTAGACAAACCTCTAACATTTGTTGTAATCTACAAGATAAGAGTTGATCAATTTTAATATTGATTGTTTAAATTGTTAGATAATATTGATTGTACATTTTTTTTTCTGTCATGTTTACAATGCCATATTATTAAAAAAAAAATCTCTAGAAATAGCTAACATTTAAGATTTGAATCTGTACATTCGTAAAATCTAAAAATAACATTGCAATATGTTTGTTGTTTCATTCATACCTATGTCTTATCAATTTCTACTATTTTCTACAACAAAGTCATCAAATGAAACGACAAAACAACTCGTTTTTTTTAAACAGTTTTTTTTTAAAAAAAAACTAAACTAAAAAAACTGTTCTGATTTATTATTTGGCTTTATTAGTGAATACAAAATTAAAAACAAACCATTTTTCTTCATTATTACATAGTTTCATTTTGTACAGTCTTTTACAGAAATACATAAAAACAAAGCAAAATGGAAAAAAAAAAAAAAAAAATATTCACAGATAACAAAAAATTCAAGCTCAAAGCTATACAATCAGATCTAACAAGATCCCCAACAGCTCAAAAACATGACCGTCCTTAACGATTCCTCCGCCTGTCTCAGCTTCTCACTCGCCGCAACACCAAATCTATTCGATTCCAGATCGCCTTTCAATCTCTGCACTGAAGACGACGATGCGATTGAACTCTGCGGCGAGGAAACTGATTCTTTAACGGAAGATCGGAAAGTCGTTGTATCACCGCTACTACTACCGATAGCACACTTTTCCTTCATCAATTTACCGGAAAATTGATTAATCAGTCTATTCATCTGCTACAGATTAAGATTCTAATATTTGTAATTTGGCTTTTCAGATTCCGAAGAGGGATTTTTCTTTTGGTAAAGAGAGAAATGATTTGTTTATATAGAGAGGGACGAGTGAGTGAGGCAAAGGTTTTGGGAGAAACTACCGGCTTAAACGGTAAAAAGTAGAAATACCGGGGGCTCGACGAATTGTGAGACTGTTTTTTGATAAAGAGACCGACACGTGTCGGTTTAGGAAGGTTCGCGACATGTGAGTGTGGATATGATCGAAGAAGATTGAATCTTATATTTTTTTTCTTTCTGTGAGTTTTAAATCATTTTTGTTTTTAGAAAAGTGAAAAAGGTATTTAATATCTGTGTCGCTTTCTAATTTACAGTGGATAATAATGAATCTTCAAAATGGTTTTTTATTACTTTGACGAAAAAAATATTTGTAACCATTTCCTTATAAACACTATGTTTTTAAAAATAGTTAAATGATAATTATCTATAGTACAATTCTATCCATAAAATTTTGATGATTATCTATAGTTAAATGATTACGTGATTTTTTAGACTCGGACTCTGGTGAATAATTTAGTAGATGTGGATATAATCACTTGATCAAATAGACTAACTTAGAATGGTTGTTCTATTTTTAGATTTCATTTTATTAAAAATTTTATCTTATATTCTAATAACATTTTTAAAAAGAAATTACATACAACACTTGACAGTTTATATGAAGGTGTTATAAAGTGGCAAGCTTTGTCTGCCATTAACTTGTTTTCGTTTTCTGTATTGTGTAAGAACACAATTTGATCATCGTCTCAAAGTTAGAACGATTCTTGTAAACCTAAATCAAAATTCTTATTTGAATGAAAAAAAAAAAAGAATCAATTTCTTAATTTGTTTTTTTGTTGGAGTTTTTCTTCATGATTTTCTATCAGAATTATCTCAATCGTAAGTGTTGTAATGCATGGAGGAAACTTAAAAAGGCTTCGGATTGAAGGGCCACATGTTGCCCTTGGTAATCTTTTCTTTGCTTTTGTGAGTTTTAATTGATATAGTTGATGAGAGAAATATCCACTAGTGTTTTGGAAGAATTATTATTCGGCTCTCATTGAAATTATGTACACGACGATTTTTTTTTTGTTGGTAAATATATCCATTGGTACCAGGTCTAAATTCACTTTAAGACCAAGCAAGACAAAAGCTTGAGAACAAGTTGATAGGCCAGAAAATAATTTTCGACCTAATCAATTTAAATCCGAATAAACAGACTCCAAGAAGGGAGGAGTGAGGACCGGTTCAAAGGAAAAGAATTCGGGAGACGTTGAACAAACCCCCGAGCAGAGAGTAGAAGAGAGTATTTAAGAAGGAGAATAGCATAGAGAAAGGCGGTTGAAAAGGAGGGGAAAGAGAAGGAAAACAGATTATAGATTAAACCTAATCTTTCTTTTCTTTGTATTCTCGATTCTTAGCCTCGAATTCTGTAATCTATAGCTTGTCGATTATATCTTAATAAAATACGATCCTTTCTGATCATTAGCAAGCATTCATTGATTCAAGTTCTTCGGCTCCTAACATTGAATTTAAGGGTGTTGGTTTTTCGGCATCAACATTTTGGCGCCCACCGTGGGGTCGAGACACGTTTGAACCAAAGCTGAGTAAGCGATCGGAAATAGAATCGTCCAGAAACCGAGGTGTCGACCCTCCTCCCTAGGATCGACAGGATGATGTAACTTCTATGTCTAACGTATTGCCGAGGGCCGCAACGCCTAGTACAACATCAGTCCGCAGACAAGCGCTAAATGAGCTGAGACAAATAATGGCCGACTTTGTCGAGCAGAACAATCAACGTACAGCCCAAGTATTTGCAAGGCTCGATTCGCAAGAGCAAAGGTTTAACAAGTTGCACGCGCAGTTGCCGTCCATCCCTCCCTAGAACCTCAAAAATCAAGGATCTATAGCGATTAATGTAAATCAACAGCAAAACGGAGTCAATGAGCAGGAAGGAAATAACGAACAAAACCGGGACAGTGAAATACTTCCCGTACCAATAAGTCGCGGAGCAAGAAACGAGGAAATAAATAACCAAATTGCGAAGGAGATGGAGGAGATGCGAGCTCTGCTCGTGTCTCAGAAAACCGAGCACGCACGAATGAAATCTCAAATCCACCGTGCCACCATAGCAGCACCGGACATACAATGGGTAATTGAATTAACGCGGCAAACCCTGTTTACTGCTCGAATAACCACAACTCTAATAAAGGAGGATGGTAAGATCAAGTTTCCGGTCTTCGAAGGAAACACCGACCCTGTGGAACATCTAAATTTTTTTTGACTAGCAGCAATGAAGGCGCATTAAAGTGATGAAGAAAGGGACATTGAACTGTGTCGCCTTTTTTTGGAAAACCTCTCCGGTTCCGCTTTAGAATGGTTCTTGTCGGTAAAGCCAAACTCGATTAATAATTTTGAACAATTGGCTGAATGCTTCTTAAAACATTTCTCGATGTTCATCCAGAAGCGTACTTCTGCCAATAATTTATTCGCAACGGTACAAAAAAGGAATGAACCATTAAAGGATTGCCTCAATAGGTTCAAGGAGGTGAAGGCCCTAAGTATGAACATCACCGACGAAGTAGCAATCTGTGCACTAAAAATGGGTTTGTTCCCAAGATCCAGTTTTCGACAAGAACTGTTTGTCCGACCCATTGAAAGTCTCGATGACGCTCTCCACCAAGCCGCTAATTTCATAGATTGGGAGGAAACTAATAGGGTCGAGTCAGAAAAGAAAAACCAAAAGGAAAACAATCACGAGAACTCCCAAAATAATAAAAAACAATATAGAGACGGTATTGAAACTTAGGGCAAGCATTCTTATGCGGTTGGTAGCTCGTATAAAAAGGACAAATGGGATTACGATCCCACCAAGTTCTGCGAATATCATCAGGCAAAAGGACATTCAATAGAGGACTGTGTAGTGGTCCAGCACCTGAAAAAGGAAAATAAATGGAAAGAAGGAATGCAGANACCTGAAAAAGGAAAATAAATGGAAAGAAGGAATGCAGAAACAAAGATGGGACCAGAGCAGCTCGCAAGATCCATCAAAGAGAAAACGAAAAGATGAAAAATTGTCGTATGGAACAAAAGAGGTTGAGGTCCAAGTTGTCAAGCAACCCTCAAAACGAATCGATTTCATAATAGGAGGATCCTGCCTCGTGTCAAATTCGATAAATTCAATAAAGTCTCACCAACACCGAGCAGAGACTAATGCTCTACTGGGATCCAAACCAACTGTGCGGGACACTGCGATAACCTTTCACGAAAGTGAGACTGCCCATTTAGACAAGACGCATGACGATGCGATTATAATCTCTTTAGATGTTACCGGATACGAGCTGTCGAGAATTATGATTGATACTGGCAGCTTGGTGGATTTGCGGTTTTGCAGTGCATTTAAATGGATGGGTTTTGAGGACTCGGAGATGCAAAACGATATAACTCCACTAACAAGCTTTGATAAAAACACTATCTTGTCTCTGGGAACCATAACCCTTCCTGTCATCGCTCACGAAATAAGAAAACCTGTTAAATATGTCGTCGTAGACAAGCCGGCTCCATTCAATGCGATTTTGGGAAGGCCTTGGCTTTATGCTATGAGGGCTATATCATCCACGTATCACCAGTGCATTAAATTCCCAATGAATGATGAGATCAGGGTTATCCGGTCAAACCAGGCAGCTTCAAGAAGATGCTACCGAACAGCTTTCAAGGGAAACCAGACAGAAACGTTATAGCAATTAGAAAGGGACAGAGTCCAAGGCAAAGGGAAACCTCGGCTGTCAGAACTCGAAAGCGTCCCAATTGATGAATAGTTCCCCAAACGGTAAGTGCGTGTAGGTGCCGAGCTAGATGCTGATATTAAAGTCGAGCTCATTGCCTTTCTTAAGGAAAATAAGTTCACCTTCACCTGGTCGCCCGATGATATGCCAGGAATAGACATCAGCATAATAACTCATGAACTTAAAGTGAACCTAGCTTTTAAACCGGTAAAACAAAAATAAAGAAAACTTGGGCCCGTAAAGGCTCTTGCTGTACGCGATGAGGCTTAATGGTTGATAAAGATATGGTCAATGAAAGAGATTAAGTACCCCGATTGGCTCGCTAATCCGGTCGTAGTAAGAAAGAAAACCGACAAGTGGTGTATGTGCATCGATTTTACGTATCTAAACCAAGTGTGTCCTAGGGACAGCTACCCCCTGCCTCACATAGACATAATTGTCGAGGCTACGGTAGGTCATAAGTTAATGTCCTTTATGGACACCTTTTCGGGTTATAATCAAATATTCATGCACCCTAACGACCAGGATAAGACTTCGTTCATAACAGACCAAGGAATATTTTGCTAACGTGTGATGCCTTTCAGACTCAAAACTGCTGGGGCAACATATCAAAGATTAGTAAACAAAATGTTTGCAAAGCGAATTGGAAGGACGATGGAGGTCTACATTAAAGATATGATGGTCAAAAGTTAAAATCCCAAGGACCACGTCGCACAACTCCGAGAATGCTTTAACGTACTCAATGAATATAAAATGAAGTTAAATCCAACC